>LPNX010497794.1:36868-62853 GCA_001517045.1 Pseudotsuga menziesii
AAATTAGATGACTTCAAACTTATTGGGTACTCAGACTCAGATTTTGATGGCGATAAGGAGACAGGAGTATCAACTTCTGGATACACTATGAGTCTTGGATCAACAGCTGTCTCATGGAGATCACGCAAACAATCAGTTCCGGCAGATTCAACAACAAAAGCAGAATATGTGGCTGCAGCTGAAGCAACAAAAGAAATAGTATGGCTCAGGAAGATACTTGAAGATTTGCAAGAAAAACAAGAGAACTCCACTCCATTACTAGTCGACAATACTTCTGCAATCAAGCTGGCTAAGAATCCTAGATTCCGTGATCGAACCAAAAACATCAACACAAAGTATCATTTGATTCGACATCATGTAGAAGCCAAGACAGTCCATCTTCGAAATTGTTCCACAAATGATCAAGTTGCAGACATCTTCACTAAAGCGCTTGGACGAGAAAAGTTTGAAAGGTTCAGAAACATGCTCGGACTTACGAACACCCCTTCAGATTAAGAGGGGGATTGTTAGAATATAATCCGTTAGGGTTATATAATGTAAATAAATAAATAAATAAATATTAGGAAGACAAACAGGCTGAGCAGAAGGTGAAACCCAACCGCCATGTGATTTGTATAAATATAGGCATTTGCATTGGAATAATTAATGAATCGGGAGTTATTACCAACAGTTTCTCTCCATTGAACACCAAAAGAGATTGATTTTCCATAGAAGTCCCGTAAAGAGGGCCTTACTTCCGTTGAATTTATTTAAACTGGTAGTGGGGGCATGATGTACCCTGAGAAAGTGTTCATGTAGAGAGGAAAGGCACGATTCTAACATAGTTCAAATTTTTTAGTGTTCTGCAATGAAAATGTATAGGTGCTACGTAGCTTGTGTGAATATTTTTGTTTTTTCTAATAGGAGAATTATGGATTCTTTTCCTTCTACTCCTTGGATCCTAACATCCTTCAATTATCTTGATTGGAGGGAAGATATGCAGCTGGGCTTGCGCAAGCTTGTCTACTACAAGATAATACTTGGAAGGGAGGTTGAGCATCATCAACTAGTTGAGAAGAACAAGTTTCTGAACTGCTTAGATGTAGCTTTCGGTTATCTATGCACTCATATATCCAGATATATCCTCTTCCACCTTGAACGGTTGAGGACACCAATAGAATCATGGGAGAATCTTGAATACTTGTTTTGAAAACAAGATGAACTTCGAGGAAACCTCTTGGTGAATGAGCTGGTAGCCTTTCATTCCGACAATTTTGAAACAGTACAACAATTATTCACTAAATTCAAGTCTCTTACACTACAATGCAAACAATGCGGAATAGAAAGAAAGGATGAGAACAATTAGCTCTCCATTCCTAGCAAACTAGGCCCTGATTTTTATATATTTGTTTAAATATTTCATTCCAAAAGGGATGGCTTCCCTGGTTGGAAAATTCCCTCACTTGATTCCTTTGTCGATTCCTTAATACAGGAGCAAGAGAAGTTGATCCAGATGGGAGTCATCCATACTTCCAAATATCAACCTCTCCTAGTGACAGACTCTACCAAAGCATAAGATAAAGGTAGATCAAAGAAGAAGGATCCTAAATCATCTCACTTGAAGCCCAAACAGAATCAACATACTTCTGAAGGACCTTCGGGCTCTAAGAAAAATAAGTTTGAAAAGAAAAAGTTTCCCTATTGTATCAGGGGTTTTCATCCAGAAGACTCATGCATGAAGAAGACCCTTGACCAATTGAAAGATATATGTGTACAAAATAATATTTCCCTTATAAAAGGTGCAAATATGTTTGATGATGAAGAGAAGACTGAAGAATATGAGAGATGTTTTCATGTAATCCTCTGACTCTGTCGAAGGCTTATTTGACATATTCTGGAGCATCCAACCATATGGTTTCCTCCAAAAAATATTTCACCACTTTCCCTTCATCAAGAGAACCTAGAATTCATATGGGAGATGCCTCTAAAATCCAATATGTCGAGAGAGGTTTAGATAAAATCCAGCATGATGATTTCATTCCCTCTCCTACAGAAAAGAAAATTGTTGAAGATGAAGAAGAAGCATAATTTTCCCTACACTCAATTTGAATTGAAGAAAGTCTCCTTGGAGTGACTCCTTCTCCTTCTACTCCAGAAATATATGAGATCTATGATATCTCCTCTCCTCACATGGATGATCCATAAGAATACAATCGAATATTTTTTTTTGAACAAAAAATCTCCTTCTATTCTTTGCAAAAATTCTCCAGTGATTCTTTAAATTTTGTGCATAGTTTACTGGTGATTGTTTCAGAAAAGGAAGAGGAATATGATTTCTCTATCTCTAATGATGTTGGTGGTGTGCATATAAGTAATACCATGGATATTTTGTAAATAATATCATATTATAGGAGTGATCCTATCACTCTCATTAATCTATAGCTTCCAGGTAATTCCTACAGGATTGCATGCATAAAAAATCAGAATTTTGAAGAAGTAGAAAATTGTGCATCTACCATCTTGGTGGAGCACAATTTTGGATCTGATATGATTCTATTTAGATATAATTTATTTTCAGATATGATAATATTTGGTTCAGGTTTTAATATTCAAGAGCTTTTAGTATTGCTTGTAACTGGTTTCATCAAATTTGGTGTGACAAATCAAGCAATGCAAGTCTCCTTCAATTTTGTTGTTGAGAATTCGATTTTAGTTCTCTTTTATGAGTTTGATGATATTATATTTTGTGAGTTATTGGTTATTTATGAATCTATATAATATTATAGAGCTCAAAAATCATCTCTCCATAGTCTCGGGGCTTCTCGACATGATTATTTGATCACATGCTCATCTCCTCACAGAACTAGTAAAGTTGGAGACATTCTGCATACGGCTGGATACTTGCTCCTAACAATTGGGGCTGATTTTACCTCACATGGATTGATGCTCAAGGATTCCATATATCAGTTTCTTGGTTGTTCCTCACATGGTTCTAATTCTCAATAATGTTTTCTCTCACATCAGTTGATTTCAGTTGCTCTACATGGGTCAAGTTTTCACCGTGCAACTGTTTATTTCTGATTCAATTGTTAACATTATTCTTCTACCAAAGTGGACGATTCCTCCAAACATAAGCATTTGTTTGGATTCAAAGGTTCACATGCACAGATTCAGGATTATGCTTCATATATGAACTAGAATACTACTTTGTTGCTGCATAGTGCTGTAAATTGCAATAAAATATTTTGCAAGTTTTTAAACTTGTATTTCCTGATTTATGCTTATCTTGAGGGGGGGGTGGGGGGGCTTCCCATGAGTTTTTTCCCTATTTCCTCAGTTGTATTAAGAAACATTTTATATTTTAGATTATATATGGGTGACTTATGGCCTTTCTTTCAGTTCCCACAGTTTCCCAAGTTAGGATTCAGGGGGTTGTTAGGATTTATAATCCTCCCTTGACCAAATTGTCTATTAGATTATTTAGCTTGACTTAGGAGTTTTAATGAATTAATTAATTCCACTTCTACCATTGGGTTCACATGGGATAATGGGGCCACATGTACCAGTTATTAGAGTGTGGGGAACATTGCTAGAGGATAATTGACATGGCTGCACTTGCATGCATCAGTTTACATGCCTCCTAGACCAATCCCTATACTTTAGAAGCCACTGGGAGTCTCGACGCCAACCTCCTTCAGTTAGTTGGTGTTGGAACTAGTTAATATTAGATAAGTTCCAGTTACATTTAGTTAGATCACAATTAGTTCATTTAGTGATATTTATGCATGGATGCATGTGGATTAGGAACCTTTTCTCACCATCCAATTCAATTAGACTGAGTTAACTATTTATTACTAATTGTGTGAGTTGTTAATACATATGGAGTTAACCATTTTGACTCCAATATTGACTAAGACATCCTGAGTTAGCTAGTCAGTTAGGTAAAGTCACATCTAGTTGGTAGATTCGAATTCCTCCCTAATGTATTCGAATTCTTCCTTATGTAAATTATTGTAGCAATGGATTAATTATTGACTATGATACTGTAATTATCTGAGCTATACTCATATGTTTCCTTTGTGGTTTGATTTGTTTATTGTGTATCTTCATTCCTCTTTTACTGCATCAATAATATTTGACTCATTGCTTGATGATCTAAATGGACCATAAATTGTAACACTTCTCTTAGTTGATCCCTGTATTTTATAAAAAATCTTAGCCTTCTAAGGTTACCAATCCATCCAAAAACTTAAGACAATTCGAATTATGGTGTGCGCTCAATATTTTCCATGTGTCCTCCCTTTCCTAGCCTTTTGTCTTCCCCCAATTCAAGTGGGAACCTATTGATCTTCCCCAAGTCACATGAGCACCCTATTAGATGCTATATTTTGACCTGACATATCATAATGGGAATATGTCAGCTTTCAGGTCTGCAATATGTCATAAGTGTCATCGTATCTTCATCATTGGTGTCATAGATGTCATAGATGTCATAGATGTTAGGGAATCTATCCCAAGTGTCCAAGAAGCTCCCATTTGACTCTTCCTCTCCCATTTAAGTTACATTTCCTTCCCAATTCGACCTATGAGGCATATATGTTATCAACCAAAATAGCAGTTATCCATCTGAGTGATGGCATTCATCATGTCAATACACAAAAGGAAAATTGGGATTGAAGTGACCAAAACACTATAGATGTGCATGACCTTTGATGCATTATCCTCAAACCAGCCTTACATATTTTTATTATGAGTTTTGGGTTGCATACGTGACTATGTGCATTGCAACTCGTGTGTCTTATGTGAGTATGTGCATTGCAACCCACGTATGCCTTGCATACGTGAGTTCCATTTGAGCAACCCACATGTCATACATGCCCTGCCTATATTAATACTTTTGTATACCTTAATTCAACCTTAAAAAATATAAATCAGGATTAGAGGAGATTAGTTGATCCCTAATCCATAAATATCCCAATTGTCTCAACCATCCTAACCTTCACAAACTCTCTATTTCCCAAAGTATAAATAGAGGCCTTGGGATGGGGCTAATCAATCAATTTTGGAAGAGCAAAGTTATGCTAGTGGTATAACTTCAGAGTCTTGGAGCAGTAGAAGTCAGAGTCCTCAGTTACAGAGGATTCCTTGTGTCAAATGTTGGGTTGTATTCTTACCTATTCACTCTTTGTTAATAAAGAGAATTCTTCTTCCAATCTTGTATTGTACTTGTCTCATCTAACCTATGATATATATATATGAGATATTTCTTGAATAATTGGCTCTTTACAGGTGAAGGGAAGCATCCCTAGAAACTTTGGAGAAGATTGGATCAAGAGAAGACCAAGATTGGATTAACCATCATTAACCAGGTAAGCCAAGATATCTTCCTATTCTCATTCCATATTCTCTAAAAGTTGATTGTCTGCAAGTATAATAGTAAGTTTGTAACCCCAGACCCTAGGTTACAAGGGTGTAATGTCCTGAACAACAGAACTCATGAATCCACTAGGGAGTAGTTCAACCTGCTGTGGTTTTATCTTGTAGGTTCTTTACCAGTCTTTGTTCTGTTTCTGATTCTGAGTTTGGTATTTTTTATCTTTCTTTTGATTTACCATCTAGTATTCCTAGAAACCTTTACTATTCTTCTTTATTTTGAAAAAAAATAGTTATATACACTGGTTTTTGTTATACACAGTCACGTATAAGACCTTGTATACATGGGTTTCTCTATAATACAGTCGCGTATGGTACGTGGGTTTCCTACATACACAGCCACGTATATCCTATAGTAGCATAAAATTTGGGTAGGGTTTGCTTGTCCCTGTCTTCTTTGGTTTTTTGCTTGCTTGGAAGTTTTCTATTAGTGGCATGACTTTGTGAGTCTAAAAGTCTTATGTGTCACATTGTTTGCTTGTCTTAAATCCTTTGAGCTTTCTTTGTTTGAATTTTATTTCATCTTATGATTTGAAGTTGGTCCTCCTACTTGGTTTACAAGTTCAATGCTTTGTGTCTAGGTCAGTGATTAGGTCTTTGGATACTTTATACTCTGTACTGCATTTTGTAGTGTCAGTTTGTCACTTGTTCTTTTGTGGATCCAGTGGATTGTTTAGGTTCAATAGTTTCTCTAGGTCAGGTTTTTTCCGAGTCTTCTTCTTTATTGATTGAAGTTGGTTATTTTGGGTCGTTTATACTTCATTTCACTTATTATATGCTCTGAGTATTCAAATTTTCTCAAAGAATTTGCACCTAGTTGCATTGTAGTTTTGAAGAATTTGAAAAAGTGAAGAAAAAAAAATTATACTTTTGCATTTAGTTGCATTTAGTCGTTTTCTTATTAGTATTTTTCAAATAAAATTTCAAAAATTATAAAAATAAGTCTTATTTTTCTCACAGTTAGTTTTCAATTTCTTTATCTTATATTTGCAAAAAGAAAATAAATTTTTTTTAAGTAGTTGCAACTTACTTTGGAATTTTATTTATACATCATTTTGCTTTTTCTTATCGAGTCTATAGCATCATAGTCTTTCACACCATTTACCTTCTGACTATGAACAACCCTTAAAATGAACGATGTAATTTAAAAACTATTAGCAAGTTTTATTTTATAGGCTCATACACCAACTAGCTTAGTCTAGACTTGTGGAATAGGGATTTTAAACTCTCAACAAGTGTTTAAATTTATACATAGTTGGCCAATCAATAGGTAAACCATCTTCTATGTTGATTGTATCTAGGAAGCTCCTCTCAAATGGGAGTTAAGCACGAGGATGCATGGAGGATTGGAATGAGGAGATGACCCTAGGATTTCTTATCAAAGCATAGAACAAGGTTTTTGCGCATCTTGGGACTTCTGTCAATACCCCCCCCTAGCCTCGTGCAGTGCCGGTGTTGACAAGGTTTCAGGATTTTCTACCCTACCCATGCATATGAACCAGGCTTGCGACTGTCCCCCTAGACTGTCAGTATAGTTGCAGTAGCTTTTAGTGTCTTTGATATCTAGGATTCATACATAACCCTTGTAGAAGGTGTGGGAGGGCAGTGGGTGATTCCTCTGCTTGTGCCTAAGAACATATATGAGGATGCCAAGTAACTATCTCTCAACTTTTTTCTAGAAAAAATATCTTATAACCCTTGTGTCTGTTGTGGCTTTAAGAAATTTTGTAGTGATTGCTGTGTGGTTTGTTTGTGTTTAGCCAACCTTAAGGTGTGTGAAGAGTCAAATTTTCAATAGTGGAGGACCAACATTTTAGAATTTCAAGAAGGTTGCAAAAAATTCCTCCTCTTACTACAGTGGAGCCTCCACCTCCCCCTCAAAGGCGGAGATTAGACAAAGACAATTCCTTTGAACCAGTAGGAATTAGTGAAGTTTTGGGTGAACCAGAACTTAGGACAAACCAGGTTGATACAATCACAGTAGAGATAGAAGAATTGAATTCTAATGAGTTCACAAGAAACTTTAATTCACCTCTTGTGAGAAATGCATCTCAAACTAGATCTAGGAGATAGAATGATTTCACAATCAAAGTGTTTGACAGAACATGCAACAGGAAAAGAGACAGAAAATAGCTGGAACAACACATGTGAAAGGTGCTGATTTCTTGTCATATTATTATCATACATCATTTATAATACAATGGACAAATTAAATGGCTTTGGAAGCCAATAGGATTTGTACATGTGTCAATGTGGAAAATGACCTCAATCCCCCCTATGTGGACCAATGGAGACCCAAATCAGCCCAAACAAACTCGAATTGATGTGTGCATGTTGGTGAGGTGTGTTGGGTCATTAAATACTCCAATTCATGTGTGGGTGAGGAAATAGAGGCAAGTGGGGTGCTCTAGGTGGCAAATAAATGCTCTTAGGAGAGCTAAAACATGCCAGATTCACCCCAAGAGCACTTAGTCAAACTAGGGCCCCAAAAATAAATGAGCTAGCACTCCAATGCATTAATGAGTGAGCACATGGGCTAGGTTAACCAAACGAGGTGTTGTTGTAGGTGTGAATAGGCCAAGTTAACCATATATATTGATGGTTTAACTCTCCTAAGTCTAAACCATAGGACATTAATGAAATTTATGAAAATCAGGTTATCCTAAGGTCTAAACTATAAACTAAGGAAGTATTACTGCTCCAAAACCCTCCCTCAATCTATTCTTGGTACAATTTAGTGTTTTGAGTCCTTGGCAACTAAGGCAGAAGTTGCCTTTTTACAAATTTTATTGATCCATGTAACAAAGGTAAGGAAAAAAACCTCATGGGGAAAACTTCCCCTCAGAAATGGATTATGAAACAGAAACTAAATCTGCATATAATTCCAAACTAAAAATGTATGGAGTAATCTTCTTCTTGGGAAGAAGTGGAATGTGCTCAATCAACTCAGGAACAACTCCATGATGAATCCTTAGACCATGTAGAACAATTGAAATGCAATGATGGGAGAGCAAATGGTACTCTTCATATTTGAACTTCAAACCACTAGGTAAGTAATTCGAACCAAATAGGATGACATGTGAGGAATTTGAACCACACAGGATGCCATGCCTGAAAGAGACTATAAATTCTTGAGAATAGGTGACCCAAAGCAAGTCATAAGGATCTTGAAGCATCAACTTCGAATGAAGATTGTAATCAGTTGCAAGAATGTGGAAGAAAAGTCCAAAATGTGCCATTGTAATGGAAAAATATTTTCCATCCTCATATGAACTTGAAGGAACTCTACTAGTGATGGTGAAGGAAACATCTCCAATTTTCAAACCGTTACTCTCATGTGAAGAAAACCCATCTTCCATAGAAGGCTCGCTATGGACATTAACTAGTAGTATATCTTTCCCATTCGTAATAGAAGACATAGAGGAGAAGGGTGAAAGTAGATATTCAGGAGTAGTGATAGCAGAAAATCATATGCTCTCTTCATGAAACATAGATTCTTGACAATGAGAGGAAGAAACTTGAGATGGATCATTTGCCAAATCTCTGGCTACTTCTTCTTCTTCATTTTGAACAGCTTCTTAAGAAATGCAAGAGGCCGAGATCATAGGAAGAACACATAAGGAGGTGCCCATTTGCTTGCTCTCCATATAGCTCACATGTTCTTGCTACATGCCAAGAGCTTCATATAGATTTCTCCAAAGCTTGAATGGGTAATCAGCAGAATCAAGGATGTAGTGCATTGTAGGAGGTATAGCTAGATACATAGTTCCATAGGCTCTATCATTGTCATTAAGCCAAGTATCCTTCTCTTAACATGACTCTGATTCTTTCATAGCACCAATGGACACATCATAGAGACATTCCCTCTTGATATATGCACACATATTTGAATTCCATTCAGAATATTTGAATGCAGAAAGGATAGGAACACGTTTTGAATCCATGAAGTTGTTGTAGAAACATGCAATGAAAAACACTCACATAAACAGGAAATATGCCCTACACAATAGCTCAACCTCACAGGATTTGATGAAGCTCCATCTAGCTCTGATACCATGTGAGAAATTCATCTCAAACTAGATCTAGGAGCTAGAACAATTTCACCATCAAAGTGTTTGACAAAACATGCAAGAGGAAAAGAGACATAAAATAGCTAGAACAACACATGTGAAAGGTGTTGATTTCCTGTCATATTATTATCATACATTATTTATAATACAATGGACAAATTTGAGTGGCTCTAGAAGCCAACATGAGTTGTACATGTTTCAATGTGGAAAATGACCTCAATCCCCCCTAGGTGGATCAATGGAGACCCAACTCATCCCAAACAAACTAGAATTGATGTGTGAGTGTTGGTGAGGTGTGATGGGTCATTAAAGACTCCAAGGCATGCATGGGTGAGGAAATAGAGGAAATTGGGGTTCTCTAGGTGGCAATAAATGCTCCTAGGAGAGCTAAAACATTCCAGATTCACCCAAAGCACACTTAGTCAAACAAGGGCCCCACAAATCAATGAGGTAGTGCTCCTATGCATTAATGAGGGAGCACATGGGATAGGTTGACCAAACTAGGTGCTGTTGTAGGTGTGAACAGGCCAAGTTAACCAGGTATATTGTTGGTTTAACTCTACTAAGTCTAAACCATAGGACATTAATGAAATTTGTAAAAAATAGGTTAGCCTAAGGTCTAAACTATACACTAAGAATGTATTACTACTCCAACACCTCTTAATGACCTAAACAATCCTATGATAGTCTAGGTTCTTCCTTTCAATTCACCTGTGATTGGTGTTCCTATGGGTAGACTAATGTCTAGTGGAGGAGAGAGTCCTTCGACCCCCATTTCATATATTCTGGTTGAAGGAGTGCCACCTCCCTAGATTGGTACCCCTAGAAAAAATATACCTGCTACTCCCTTAACTCTAGTTAGTCAGGTGGTTCAACCACCGACTTCCACAAATGTAGTAGGAACTTTTGGTGGGGTGGTCACTAGGATTCCCAGTGTACCTTCTTCTTTGCCTTCTTTTGCACACACTGATCAAAGTGGTCCCTTTGGATCCTCTTCATTTTTCCAGGGTTTTCCTTGGAATGGGTGGCACATTTCCCCATCCACTCCATATGTAGGCCCCACACCTGCATATGTAGTGGTGCATTTTGGAAACACTGACCCTTATGGTCAAGGTTTTCAAAGGTAATTTTCATATCCTTTCATGAGCTCTCCTTTCTCATGTTTTAGTGGAGGGATACCTACTCCTGTTTTCCAAACTCCAATTTCAACTAGAGTGGCACAAGCCACATACACTACACCACATATGAATAATCCACTGGCTTATGGATGGAATCCTTTCCAATGTATTCTAACTACTTCACAACTGGTAGGTGGGGGAAACCCTACCTTTACATTTGGGAACCAATGGGAAATTCCATCTACTTCCCATGCTCATACTTTTCAGGCTCCGGCTAGGACCAAAATTCCTTTCTTGGAAAATTTGAACTTGCCAGATTTTTCCAAGTTAATGAATGACCCAATGAAACATGATGCCACCTAGCCACCTGTCCCTACCTATTTACCCTTAGATATTCCAAAATTCGAAGGAAAATTTGGTGAAGATCCAGGGAATCATATCACCACCTTTCAATTTTGGTGCTCTTCCAACTCACTCAACGATGATATCGCTCGGTTGATATTGTTCCAAAGAACTCTGACTAGTGCCACAACAAAGTGGTACATTGAACTTCCCTCTGTTACGTTTGATAGTTTTGGGGACTTAACTAATGTGTTCCTTCACCATTTCCAAATTATTGTCTGGTATGATGCTAGAACAGACTTATTGTCCACCTTTCAGCAAGACAAATCCACTCACATTTTGGATCACATCCAAGAGTGGTGAAGGTCGAAGAGGCTCATTAAAGCCACTATCCCTCCCAAGTTTTTGTTAGAATGGTTCCTTAAGTCCTTATTGCCATATATATCCAAGGATGTATCCACTTTGGGAGTAAATAATGAGGAAGAGGCTATCCTCAGGGCCCATTAGTCATATTTGATATACTCTCAGTTTGGGATTCTATATGAAATCATTCCTGATGCACCGAGGCCAACACATAGTGTCGAGAAACGTAAGCCTGGACCCCATGCCGATGGTGTAGTTGATTTAGTTAAATCTCCCACTGTAGAATATTTTGCAAAACAAATCCATGAGTTTTCCGTTAAATAGTCTATATTGGAGGTAGCAACAACTGCCCTTTCATCCCAAAATGTAAACGTTTTTGCTCAATCATCCCAAAAGGGAAATCAGAAGCCTGGTGGGAAAAATAAAAGGGGGAAGAAAGGTGAGGGAAACCAAAACAAACCAAAACCAACAAATAATGTTGATGGGGGGTAAAAAGAGAAGAATAAGGTGAAATATCCTTGTAAGTTGTGCTATGAAGATCACCTAACCCATCAATGCCCTCTTATGGATCAAGATCAGAAGCTTCTCAAAAGTCAACAACTAGCTGTCCTAAATGATCCTTTTTCCCAAGGACTGAATGCAGCTTTGGCTTCTAATGTAGTAGGGGAAACTGCAAATGCCCCTGAAAAAAATTATATCAACATGGTTTGATCCCAGACGTTACTCCAAACTAGAAGTAATAAATACAAGACAAAGGATCCTAAGAAGGGTAAGTCTATAGGTGAAACTTCTAACCCTGTCACAATTGAAAAACCTGTCGAAACTATGCCTAAGATACCAAATGGTGTCTTCAACAGAACATTGCACAATCCTAATGCTAGGGCTGCAGCCAATTACTATGTAGTTGAATATTTAACCCAAAACCCTTGTGTGATGTCAACTTTGTAGGTGTTACAGATTTGTCCTGCCCAACAAGATGCACTCCTAGAAGCCTTACGTAGTATGGATTTGTCGAACCTTATGGCGAAGTTTAATTTGTTTGATGTCAAAATTCTCCTTCTGTATCATGTGGATTTGTCGATAGATGTCATCCATGGTGAAAAAACCATTGGAAGGTCATTTTTTGATGAAGGTGCTTCCACATGTGTCATTTCCTTGTCTTGCTGGAAGGATCTTGGATCTGCAGAGCTAGTCCCATCGAACGCCCTACTTACTGCTTTCAACAAAATTTCATTTCGTCCACATCATATCCTACTAGCTTCTAAAATAAAGTTGGTAGGGAAGGAAGTGTCTGTTGAAGTAGAGGTAATTGATGCGTCGTTGGACTACAACTTGATTTTGGGGAGAAGTTGGACTTATGCCATGTCTGCAATTGCATCAGTCGATCTTTGAGTGGTAGTCTTTCTGCACGAAGCGAAGTTGGTTACAGTAGACCAACTTAGTTTCATGTGGAAGGGCTGCATGGAAAATAATGAGTCTACCATGACATTGGTTGATCATGTCAAACCTGCTTCAGAGAGATTAGGGGATGGAATGTATTCATCATTAATGGGCACATTCAATATCCCATCCCTGATTAATTATTTAGGTTCTAATAGTGTAGGTAAGTCTATTTCAATGGTTGGTGATAGAATGGATCTTTGGGTTCTTCCTTCATGTCATGAGCTTGAATTTCCCTTATCGGAAGTGAAAGTTGTGGAAATTGAACCCAAGTGATAGAACAATTGCACTCACAAAATTGCTAATCAAACATGCAAAATTACAAACAAAGGATACTGAAATTGGAGCATAACACTAATCTGTATTGAATAAGTGTACAATATCCAACCTTGTGAAGTAATATGCTACTGCAATATATAATTACATGAGATATTTGAATGCATAAGGATGCCATTCGAAATAGTCAAAAAGTAGGCTTACTAAATCTAGTCAAATCCCCCATANCACTTAAGGGCTCACGAATTGGAAAAATCAAGTAGGAAAGCTAATAAGGGATGGAAATACAACTCATACATGATTTTATTAGGAGAAAATATTGGAGGATGATGAGGGCAAAAAACAAGTCAACTACACCTAGTATTACTTTCCCTTTTGCCTTATTTATCAATAAAATGGGCAACTTAGTAGAAAAAGTAGATATGCTCTTTGGAGGATCTATAATAAAGAAAACATGCTAAATATGGTTTCCAAGAGGTTTCCCAAGTGCTCCATGACTCAGTTTTAGCAATTTTGACTTCTAGGACATGTGGAAGACAACTTTCATAAAGTGGAATATAGGAAACTAGGCAAATAAGACAAAAATGGATTAATTAATGTCTAAGGTAGCTAACTATGGTTTTATTATTCTAGCAGAAGTATATTATCAAGCTATCATTAACACCAATATTGATCCTATTTCAGTTCCTCCTACAGTCTCATAGGAACCGAAAGAATCCTATCTTCTTGCTTCGACAGAGAACTCTTTGTATACTGACGATTGCTTAGACATGGTTTTTCCTTCAAACAAATCCATTTTGGAATATAAGAGTGGCTGAGATAATATGTGAGAATATATTCATCATATATCCTACTTTCTTCTAGATTTAAGCATGATTGAAAATCAAGAGTTCCATGTGAGGCTAGCAGGTGATGCTAATATACCAATCAACCCCTTACTGAGGGAGGGAATCTTTGCCAAGGGGAATATGGAAAACATTTATGTTACTATTCCTATCAACATCTCTTTCAACCCAAATGTTGTGTAAAATGTATATATCGGTGCAAACTACTCTCCAGAGGAGATTGCTATCTATACAACCTTGTTTAAGGAGTTTCACGACGTGTTTTCTTGGTGATATGAGGAGATGCCAGGCATAGATCCATTGATATTCGAACATGAAATCTGAAACTATCCTAATGTCAAACTAGTTCGACAAAAAAATAGACCTGTCAATCTGCATAAAGCGATAGCTGTTAAGGCTGAAGTTGAAAAGATGTTGAAAGCTGGTTTTATTTACCCGATAGCTTTGAGAAAATGGGTATCCAATCCTGTTCTTGTTGATAAAAAGAAAGGGATGATATATTTCTATACTAAATTTCATGATTTAAAAAAATCTTGTCCTAAGGATAACTACCCCACACTATTCATAGATCAAATCATTGATGCTTGTGTGGGGAGTGAGTTCTTTTCGTTTATGGATGGTTTCTCCGTGTACAATCAGATTCAAATCAATCCATAAGACCAACATAAAACAACTTTCATTTGTCCTTGGGGTACATTTGTCTATAAGCAAATTCCTTTTCGATTGAAAAATGTAGTGCCTACCTTTCAGCGTGCAATGAATTTTTCCTTTCATGACATCAAGTCTATTGTCGAACCCTACCTAGATGATCTGTTGACGCATTCTCGTAAGAGGATCGGCCATCTAGATCACTTGTGTTTAATTTTTGAATGATGCAGGTATTGCAAAACATGCTTGAATCCCCACAAGTGTGTTTTCTTTGTTGATTCAGGTAGGCTACTTGGGTTCATTGTTTCTCACAAAGGTATTCATGTGGATCCTCTGAAAGTCGAGGCCATTGTAAATCTACCTCCTCCTCGTTCCATCACTAGAAACTTTAGAGCCTGCAAGGAAAGTATAACTTTATTTGATGTTTTATCATGAATTATTCCAAGATCACCAAAGGTTTCATGCGATTCTTGAAGCACGACACCCCATTTGTATGGGATGAAACCGCACAACTTGCATTCGAGGAATTAAAGAAATCTTTTTGTTGGAACCTTTATTGTGTCCACTAGATTACTCTCATGATTTTATATTGTATCTGGCTGCATCCAAGACAACCATAGGGGTAGTGCTAATCCAAGGGATGATGAGCTCCAAGAGCATGTTGTCTACTATATTAGTTGTGTTTTAGTTGGCCTTGAACTTAGGTACTCCCACGTCAAAAAGTTGGTGTTAGTAGATGTGTATGTTGTTCAAAGGTTATGTCACTACATCTTACTGAGGAATACAACAATAGTGCTGGATGTTAATCCTTTCCAATATGGTTTTTCCCGACATATAATTGGAGGATAATTTAATAAATGGATAGTCATTCTCCAGGAGTTTGACTTGGATTTTCAATCCGTCAAATCCAAAAAATCCTTAGTTTTTGCAGAATTTCCAGTTGAAGAAGATGTAGCCATTGAAGTAGACCCATTCCTAGATGAGAACATTTTATTGATTTCCACCTATAACCCTTGGTATGGAGATATACTCATCCGTCTCTAGACTCTGAAGTGTCCTGCAACCTATTTGCGGGAAGAAAGACGCAAATTATGCACACATGCAAAAAACTACCTCATCATTGGAGATAATTTATATCGTAGAGGGGAAGACTCTATTTTATGTTGGTGCCTCACCCATGAAGAGGCTAAGATTGTCCTAAATGATGCCCATAGTGGAGCGTGTGGGGTTCATTTATATGGGTTAGCAATGGCCCATAAGATCTTATGTACCGGTTATTTCTGGCCCATGATCTTTAAAGATTGTGTGGAGGTCATGAAGCACTATCATCCTTGTCAGCTTTACACTAGAAAGATGTAGTCGCATCCTGCTCCATTATTTCCCATCATTTTAGTGGGCCCTTTCACCAACTAGGGGATATATTATGTGACATGTAACCCAGTTTTGGTTGGGGGGCACAAATACATCATTTTTGCTGTGGATTACCTCACAAAGTGGGCAGAGGAAATTCCCACCTATTAGGGTGACGAGGAAACTGCTATTTTTTTCATTTTCAACCAGATTATCGGACGCTTTGGTATTCCTCAAGAGATTGTCACTGACCATGGAAGTCACTTCCAAAATAGTATGATGACCAAATTGGCTACTATGCTAGGGTTTAAACAAGACCATTCATCGTCTTTTTACCCACATGCAAATGGTCAAGTTGAGGTAGTCAATAAGACCTTAAAGACTATTCTCAAGTGTACTATTAACACAGCCTGGTCAAATTGGCACATCATGCTGTATCTTGCACTTTAGGCTTATCAAACCAATGTGAAAACTGCCACGGGGTTCTCTCCTTTCCAACTCATTCACGGGGTAGAAGCAGTAACCCCAGTTGAATGCGAAATCCCATCTTTAAAAATTTCCATTCATGTGTTACCTGATATGACTGAGCTAGAGGAATGTTTGTTACACTTAGAAAATCTATATGAACAATGTAGAGATGTGTTAACCACAAATGAGGCTCATAAAAATAGGGTGAAAATTCAATATGATAAGTTAGTCAAACCTAGGCTTTTTTCTGAAGGGGAGCTCATCTTGCTCTGGGACCAAGACAAAGAACCCCCTAGGGGTAGGGAAATTTAGGTCTATGTGGTTAGGAACCTATGTCGTGTCAAAATTTTTGACGAAAGGAGCATATGAATTAACTGATTTCGAAGGGACTAAACTACTTAAGCCTAGAAATGGGCTCTACCTGAAGAAGTACTATGCTTAGGATTAACACTTTGTCTTGTAATTTTATTGTATGTAAATGTATGTACAATAGCTAGCTGGTTTGTGTTCTTATGCCATCTATTATGGTTATAGATGTATTCTGAGTGGTTTGTAGATTTTGCAGATGGTGTTAGTTGTCACACTTGCAACTTGGCTTCAGCCATATGAGTTATTTACTCACCCTCAGGATAGCTAGTTGTCTATGGAGGCGCTTTCCTAGGTCCTGTTACTAATAATGTGGCCAAATACAAGGGAATCATTAATATTTTATGGGATGCCTTATCATGTGGTATCACCTAGTTCTAAGTTAGACTTGACTCTCAACTAGTGGTTTCGTAGCTCAATCGAGCTTATCAAGTGTGAAACCCTATTTTATTACGTTTGTTTTTGCAAGTTAGGATATTGGAAAGAAATTTTGATTTTATCACATTTAATCATATTCCAAGAAATCAAAATTCATTAACTGATGCATATGTGAATTATATCTTAGATTTGCACTTCAAACACATTCCATAAAAATATACAACAGACACATTGTAAAACACATGTAAATAAACCAGCAATATATATGTGTGTGTGTGTGTGTGTGTATATCTATCCATATAGATAGGTTGATTTATTGATCCTTAGATCCAGTCATATCTGTAGAAATATACAAAAATATACAAAAATTAGATTGTAATCCATAAAATTCCCCTAGGTCTAATCTTGACCACCCTGGTCACCCTGGTCATCCTGGTCATCCTGTTCTCAGGCCTCCTCAGATTCCTTAGCTATAGCAGCCTCAGTGACATCTATGTAGACAAGGACTGCTCTACATACCCTTCTCATAAGGCATATCCAGGTGGGTGGAATACCAACAAATAGTTCCTGCATAATGGCAGGGATCTGCTCAATATGTAAAGTTCGAACTCTTTGGGTTAGCCTAGCCAATTTCCCCTCAAGGACCCTAATCAAACCCTGATCCTCTCCTACCACTGGTCGTACATACATCCGAGGATGCCCATTAGGGTGAACTGGTCTAATATCTGCATTTTAAACATTAAAAGGATTAAAAACTCTTATACATATGTATATATCTTCATGATTAAAATTTCATAAAAAATTAAAAATGTGGCAGAAATTCCAGCCGATGCCCAAAAAAAACTCGTAATTAGAGTTAGGGTTTTGAGACAAAATTTTAAAATCGGAATAACCTGATTTATATTGCTCAGAATCTCTATTATAACCTATTTCTAGATCTATAACAACCACTCTTCTTTTAACCACACAATCCGAAAATAAATATGGGCACCCGACCAAAAGCTTTTCACTCTGCAATTTCCACAACCGTCACCGAAATTCTGAAAAATTGCTGATTTTAAATCCGCGATATCTCCACTTCCAGAACTCCAAACAAGATGGTTTTTTTTTGAAACTGTGTATTTTTGCAAGAGGAATTAAGATATATAACCTGTTTCTTCTGATTCTATGCAGAAAATTTTAGAAATTGATCTGAAATTTGCTGCCCAATTTTTCCCTCTTTTTTTCTTAGAAAAGAAAAAAAAAATCCTGCTTGTTCCAAGGAAAGTGCTCTGATACCAGATGTGGAGAACCTCCTGCAATAAACAATGAGAATGCACAATATAACATAAAATATTAGAGCACAAAATATATTTTATTGATTACGGGCCACTTCGAGGGGGCAACCTCCTTTGAGCAAGCTCGATACAAAATGACTCTTCGATGATTTCATTGGCCTCAACACTTAGTTATATATTAAGTCTAATCTAAACAACTATTACTCCCCATGAATGTGGGTTAATACAACATACTAATTTAATGACTTAACATCAACTATTAATCCCCATGAATGTGGTATAATACAACATACTAACGGGATGACTTACAAAGCATATGCATCCAGTAAAATATACTAACATAATAAAGAGGAGGGTTGACATGGGTTCTTAACACATTGATATGAATTTGTTTCAGGTACTTCCTCTACTTCCTTGGACTTCTGATTTCTCCAAGATAATGATTATAATTTATTTCAGCCATTGCTTCCCTCTGACCTCACACATTAGGGGGCATATTTTATCAGCCAACATGACACTTTTCTGTCCAAGTGTTAACATTCATCATGTCAGTACACAAAAATACAATTGGGATTGAAGTGGCCAAAATACTATAGATGTGCATGACCTTTGATGCATTATCCTTAAACCAGCCTTAAATATTTTTATTCTGATATTTGGGTTGCATATGCGACTATGTGCATTACAACTCGCATGTCATTCGTAAGTATGTGCATTGTAACCTACGTATACCTTGCATACGTGAGTTCCCTTTGAGAAACCCGCATGTCATATGCTCCTTTCCTATATTGATACTCGCATATACCTTAATTTGACCTTAAAAAATATAAATCATGATTAGAGGATATTATTTGGGCCCTAATCCATGACTATCCCAGCTATCTCAACCATCCTAACCTTCGAAACCTCTCTATTTCCAAAAGTATAAATATTGGCCTTGGGATGGGACTAATCAATCAATTTTGGAAGAGAAAAGTTATGCTGGCGGTATACCTTCAGAGTCTTGGAGCATTAGAACTTAGAGTCATCGGTTGCAGAGGATTCCTTGTGTCAGAAGTTGGGTTGTATTCTTACCTATTCACTGTTTGTTAATAAAGAGAATTCTTCCTCCAATCTTGTATTGTACTTGTATCATGTATATTGGTTTAATGAATATGTTCAATTATGTTATTAATATGCTTTTCATCTAACCTATGATTTATATATATATATATGAGATATTGCTTGAAGAATTGGCTCTTTCCAGGTGAAGATAAGCATCCCTAGAATCTTTGGAGAAGATTGGAGTGAGAGAAGACCAAGCTTGGATAAACCATCATAAATTGGGTAAGCCAAGATATCTTCCTATTCTCATTTCATATTCTGTAAAAGATGATTGTCTGCAAGTCTAATAGTAATTTGGTAACCCCGGACACTAGGTTACAAGGGTGTAATGTCCTGAAAAAAAATATGGCCAAGTGTATCAACCTTCTAACTCATTGAAGAACATTAGGCTTCCCATGGATTCAAAATTGCAAGAGGAGGATGCCATGTGGCATAGAAATTCTTGCTGGTGTGGGCCCGATAATCTCCATGTGTCTCCATGCTCCATTTTCACTTCAATTTTCTCTTGTATTTATCTAATAATATCCATTATGAAATATCTATTCCATTTTAATGTCTGAACATCATTTATTAGCTCCCTTATCAAAATTTCAAATGTATCCATCCAACCTAGGAAACTAGTAGGATTGATGGAATTGTCTTGCTCTGCAATTATTTTAATGGGGACATTACAAAGAGGCACATATCTATGGATGAATCTCTTGGAACAACTTTAGCATAAATATAACAAAGGCTAATAACTGAAACAAAGCATCTCGCAATGGATGAATTCTATCACAGCTATCATAACACATAACAAACATGATTTCTGATATAGGAGCATTTAACGAATTCCTTGCATACAATATAGAAATGTATTAGTAGAGTACACATACAAGAAAATGGGAAATACAGAAAACACAAACTGAAAATGGAACACCATTATGAATCTCAGAAATGCAAAAGGATATTTCTCATGAACACTTCCAAAAAAGTTGTAGAACTAGAAAAACCAAGCACAAAGGGCTTCAAAAATTAAATTCCAAACCTTTATTTCCTCTTTAGAGGTTACATTTATAGAGTAATGGGATCCCGATACCAACCCCAAAACATGGGAAAATTCAATTTACCAAAATCCGGAATCAATCCCACACACATAAAATCCTAACATATTATGATTTTGCAAATTCGCCATAATCACGAGAGAATTAGGAAAGCATGCTAGGTTGAGTGTGATGGGAGAACAATAGAAAACAAAACACCTAGAACTCAAGATCGCTTAATAGAAATGACGGTTCATAGCACCTCCAATGGCCTACAATAGTTTCATTCCTCCCTGCATCTTTCGTCAGTGAATTCGTCTGCGACCGTTGATATTTTAGCCGAAACAAGGATATGGAAGAACGACTTTGAACCTACACACTTTGTAAAATTCTACTAAGCTTTGGGAAACTAAACCAAAAACACTTAGAAATAGAAAAAAAATTCTTAGCCATAGATCTTGATTAATATTTGATCATGGCCATCAAAACCTGCGAGGTCTTGGAATTCCACACATTTTAAAACTTAATTACCACGTGCACTTTCAATCTTCGGAATCAACCTCAGTTGGTGATCTTCCACATCATCAAATATTAGCCATCTAAACCTATGCCTCATACTGAATTTTTCAGATCTGAAATGTTCATTTATCCACTCACGTTGGATTTGCGAAATTATTTTTCGTCGTATATCTTATTCTCCCTTTCATTTGGGTCGTTGATAGTTGCGGGGTTTACCATATTTCGCCAATAACGAGAGCTACATATCATGTGTTTATGTTTCTATTTTATGTACCATCAATACTAGGAAAACAATCTCTGATCCATTTATCTAAGGTCAAACTATAGGCCAAAAGAGGAAAGTGACATCTCTACTTTTTATGACCACATTTTTCCCCTTTCCGCTTCTGACCTTTTCCTCCTTTCTGAGTCGTTGACCTTTGGCAGAATATTTCTAGAATTTTGATCTTGCAGAAAGAGTGATTCCAATATTTTTATAACCAATCTTTTGTATTTCTGATTTCCGATTTCTTCCCTTTAGCTCTTTTCTGAGACGTTGATCTTCGACGAAAGTTTTCTGGACCATCGATCTCATGGATCGTGAAAAGCAGGATTTAAAATTTTTACGACCAAATTTTTGTATCTTCCTCTTTCCAATTTCTACCATTTTTCTTCTTGATTTTCCCTTGACCGTTGATTTGTGCAGAATCTCTCCGAACAGTCGAATCTAGGGCCGCAGAAAGAGGAAGTCGGGTTTACAAATTTTCACATCCGAAACTTTCCTTTTCTTCTTCTACCTTTTTCTCGACCGTTGATTTTCTGATGTTAGAATAGTAATCCATAATTAGTACCTTAGTTACACTAATTAGTCAATTTTATTCCTTTTTTAAGCTTTAATACACTATGAGGTGCGTTAGGGGTGCTTAGGTGGACATATGTCATGTCAAGTTGAGGTTCTATGACCCACATGGGTACTCCAGCCTAGTCAACCAGCCACATATGCACATCCATCATTGCTAGTGTGCTCCCATTCATTGAATGTGGACATGCAAGTTGACTTAGAGTGCTAGAGTGGGATTTTGCCCAATTTTGGCTTAATTTGGTGCAATTAATGTTGCATTGAGACTCTAAACCATCCATTTTTCCACACCCACACTATCCAAGGTGTACTCATTGACCCAACACACATCATCCATGCCACTTTAATAATTCATGGCCATTTGGAGATATTTGGGACGAGATTGGCCCACCTAGGGGGGTTTGATGCCAATTTCGCAATTTTGGGATTTTTACTCACAATTGGCTTCCAATTTCCAAATCCATTCAAAACTATTATCATGTATTTATAAACCTGTTAATAAAAATTTCATAGTTAAACAGTAAAAAATTGTCTTGTTTCCAACTATCATTGTGTGTAATTTAACTGTAATTTGATGGTTTTTGCTTAATCTTGCACCGAAATTTGATTTGTGAACCTCACTAATGCTCCTAGATTCTGTTGTGGTTCGAATTACTCACTTTCTAGTTCGAATTTCTCACATGGTATTAGAGTTGGTTGGATATTTTTGAGTTGCAGAGAAAATTCTTAGTGGATTTGAGCTGCTTTGTTAGTGAATTCCAGATAAAATTGAATTGTTGATTGTAACCCAGTTAGAAATTTCACCACCATAAAAATAGGAAATAATGGATGCTACCCACATCATGCTAACACCTTTCAAATTATTTGAATGGAAGGCAGAGATGGTGATTCCATTGAGAGCCAAGGGGCTTTTCAGAGTTACCATGGGCACTGAAGTGGAACCAAATTCTGATGTAGAAAAAGCCAACTATTTTAACAAATTGGATGAAGCATATGGGTTGTTGTGTCTGAGCATATCAAGAGAGTTGTTGTTCCACCTTGACATTTTGACATCACCAAAGGAGGTTTGGTAGAAGCTTGAGTCTCTATTTGGAAAAACTAATGAGCTACGTGGTCACCAGCTTGAGAATGAGCTGATAAGCTTGAGCCCAACGCACTATGACACAATCCAGGACTTCTTCACCAAGTTCAAATCACTTTTATTGCAGTTAAAACAATGTGGGATGGAGAAGAAGGAACATCAACTGATATTGTCTATAATTTCAAAGTTGGGGCCAGAGTTCTCAATCTTTGTGAGCAGATTTCATTTAGGCAAACTCACCCTTCAAAACTAGAAAATGCCATGTCTGGAAAATTTCATGGAGTCACTCACTCAAGAGAAGGGACAAATTGGTCCAAATGGGTTCCATCAAGACCAAATATCAAGCACTAGCAGTGGGGGTTTCGAATTCAGCAAAGGAAAAACCCAAGTTGAAGAGTTCGAAGTTGTCAGACAAGAAGAAATTAGAAAAATTGACATCCTGTGAGGGAGCTACGAATCCAACCAATTAAAAGGAGAAGAAATGAAAAGACAATTCCAAATGATCTTATTGCCACAAGGGATGGCATCCATAAATATTATGCATGAAGAAAATCATAGACACCATGGCGCAGCTGCTAGAGAAGAACAACATTCCAGTTCCTGACAGTGCAAAGAAGAAAGATGGCAACTCCAGTTCAAGTGAAGGAAAGGAGAAATGTCATGCATTGGTGGAAGGTACTTATAATTCCTCATCCTTTATTTTTGATTTAGGTTCTTCTAGGCATATGGTATCCAAGAGAGAATTCTTCTCCTCCATGAGTTAAAATGTTGGCCCAACATTTCGAATGGAAGATGATTCTGAACTCCAAACCAAAGGGATTGGGAGAATTGATTCATACCATGGGATTGGAAGATGATTCTGAACTCCACTCACATGCCAATGAAGTTTCCAAACTATCGCATGAGAGGTTTGGCCACATGAATTACATATATCTCCAATCATTTCACAAAGAAGGAATGGTGGAAGGTCTTCCACATATTTAGCCATCTACTAGAGCATGTATTGGATGTGTGATTGGGAAGCATCCTGAGCAGAGCTACAAGAAGGGGAAGGCAAGGAGAGAAACACAACCACTTGGTTTGGTTCATTCTGATATGATTGGTCCACTACCCACTCCCTCATATAGTGTATCTAGGTATGTTCTTACATTTATTTATGACTACTCTCAATTTTGTTGGGTGTATTTTTTGAAATTAAAATCTGAGGTGTTTGAGCAACTCAAAGTTTGGAAAGCACTAGTAGATAATTAGAGTGGGAAGGATATCAAAGTCCTTAGGACTGATAATGGAAATGAATATGTGAATAAGAATCTACAACAAATTTTTGAGGAGTGTGGCATCCAAATGCAACACTCAACTCCCTACACACCACAGCAAAATGGTGTGGCAGAGAGAAAGAATAGATCTCTCAAAGAGATGGAAACTTGCATGATAGAAGTGAGGGAACTTAATCCCAAGATATGGGATTAATCCATCAGATATTTTGATCACATTCAAAACATATCCTTCCACAAATAAGTGAAAGGGATGACACCCTACGAGGCATGGTTTGGTGAAAAACCAGATGTCTCAAATTTCAGAATATTCCGGACAAAAGCATGGGCAAGAATCCCTTCAGAGAAGAGGAAAGCCTTGCAGCCAAAAAGAAAGGAGTGTCTAATGGTTGGATATGGTGAGGACACAAAAGTGTGCAATATATTTGACACATCCACCTAAAAAATGTTTGATGAAATAAGTGTCAAATTCAAAGAAGAGCCAATTTTAGATTTCGAACTTGCACCGGGGGATTGTTCCTCTCCTCAACCATCAGAAGATGTAAGTGATGACACATGCTCTATTTTTTCTAATAATTATGATATGAATTTTGTTGAATATGATATTTCTATAGACGAATCACCATCTAGGCCCAAATGGGATGAAACAATTGTGCAAAAAGTTGGGGAATTGGCAGGAAATCCCCAAGATCCTAGGAAAACTAGATCACAAACTAGTAAGGATTCATTTGCAAGTGATAGTGCTCTTGTTCAGAACTCTTACATGTTGATCAGTTCTGACCCACAGACATATCAGAAAGCTTTTACAGATCCAATATGTAAGTCACCAATGGAAGATGAGCTTCTGTCCCTCTAAGAGAACAATCCATGGGAATTGGTTCCCCTTCCTCCCAAGAGGAAAGTTGTTCAATGTAAATGGGTCTTCTGGACCAAACTTGCTGCTGATGTTTCTGATATAAAACTTAAAGCTATATTAGTGGCTAAGGTCTATTCTCAGGTTCATGTATTTGATTGCATAGAGACCTTTGCACTAGTTGCAAAGATGGAGTCAATTAGACTAGTTCTTGCACTAGCAGCTAGTAAGTGTTGGGAAGTTCACCACATGGATGTAAAAAGTGATTTATTACATGGTGAAATACAAGAGGAGATCTATATGCAGCAGCCTGAAATTCTCCAAGAGGATCCTTCATTGGTATTGTTACAGAGATAAATTCATATGGATTGGGGTACAACAACAGACAACTTGACTCCAGAAATCAATCCTTTCCAATATGCAATAGAAATCAAATATCTAACACTAAAGGATCATACCTCGTACCTTATTATGGATGGTTGAAGTAGATCCCTATTGAGCTTTCCAACTTCACCTTGAATTGATAAATCAGTTCCTCAACAACAAGTAAACAAGGAAAACATACTATATATATTGGTGTTAGATCTATTCTAGCATATATAATCAACAATGTATATGCATTTGAAATCATCCATGGATAAACTATTCATTCAAACATAAATTATTGGATAGGAAAAGATATTTTTATTAATATAAAATTAGAGATTACAATGGGTACAACCTCTATCGACACATCTGGGAATCGGAGAAAATGAATCCCCCACTTGGGCCTCCACCACCTTAATCCTCCATCTCTCGATAGCAAGCTCACAAGAAAAAGGAAAGCTTGGGAAGAACACGAAAGTGCTCCAAGGGACAAAGGGATGTAGACTCAAGCACAAGTTCTGGCAACAATGGACTATAGTTTCTTTGCTCTCAATTCTCTCATATGCCTTCAATGT
>LPNX010497794.1:62913-75360 GCA_001517045.1 Pseudotsuga menziesii
CAAAGAGTTCCTTATATAGCTTTTCAAAGGGGTAATGAAAGGTCGAATCCGAGCGATCTCAAGGCATATGGAAGGCTAGGAGTCAAGTGAGTCAGATCCATGTCAAGGAAAACTCCAAAAGGATTTGGATTTTGCACACATCCTAATTTATGTGGTTTTAGGGGTTAAACCCATGTGTATACGTGATTAGGGCTTTAAAAGTCGTGTGTATTAATTTTCACATGTTTATAGGGATGGTCAAGGAAACATCGAAGGACAAAAAATGGTCCAAGGGGTCTAAGGAGTCTATAGAGGGATAGGGGAAGGCCATACAAGTGTGATTCACCAAGAATGGTAAAATCATCTATAACAGGTATGCAGGCTGAAAAAATCATTGTATGGACTCAAGCAAGCCCCCGGGGCTTGGTATGCAAAAATGGATGCTTTCTTGCTTTCAATTCGCTTCACAAGATGCAAATCGAAACCTAATGGGTATTTGCAGAAAAATGATGTTCATTTGCAGGTAATTTTTCTTTATGTTTATGATATTCTTATTACAACTTGCTGCACCAATTCAATTGGCCAAATTAAGAACTCTTTGCACAGTGAATTTGCTATGTAGACCTAGGATTGCTAAGGCAATTTTTGGGCTTGGAAATTGAGCAAAATGGTAAGGGCATCATGCTAAGTCAGCCACAGTATGCTTCAGACCTATTGAAGAAGTTTAATATGGATGAGTGTAAGGCATCCAAGTCTCCCTTTCTTTCTGGTATTAAAATGCATGAATTTGGAAATTCCCCAATGGTGGATATCACACTCTACAGACAACTAGTGGGAAGCTTCCTCTACGTCACTCATACAAGACCTGATTTGTCTTATGCTATGATTGTTGTAGAAAGACACATGCACTAGAAAAATGAGCTTCATTGGAGAGATACAAAAATAATTCTTTAGTATGTCCAGGGAACTAATAAATTCAAGTTGCACTACACTACTAGTTCCTCACTTCAACTAGCTGGATTTTCTGATTCAGATTGGGTCGGTGATCCAATGGACAAACAGTCAACATAAGGTTTTTTATTATTTTTTTCTGATGGTCCCATTTTCTGTTCAATTAAGAAATAGAACACCATCTCACTTTCATCAGTAGAGGCCGAATACAGAGCAGCAGTCAATGCTGCAACACAGCGTGTTTGGTTGCAGGGAATTCTCTAGGAGTTTGGTGTCACAATTGATTCTCCAACTAACATTTGGGTGGATAATTAGAGTGTCATCAAGATACCTATTTTTCCAGTACATAGGAAGAGTAAAAATCACATAGATATTCACATACATTACATTCGGGGCTTAGTGCATGACATGATGATATCACTATAGTATTGCCCATCCACCGAGCAAACTGCTATCATTTTCACCAAGGCTTTCACTGAGAAGACCTTCACTTACCTAAGATCTTTGCTTGGGGTGAGTGAAGGATGGTAATTTTCTGTTATATCATTGCATGTCTAGACCCATGTCCCATGAGGGGAGGTTTTTCCCATGAGGTTTTCCTTCTTTCCTTGGTTCACATGGACACATACAAATTGTAATTTCTGATTATGTAATTGAGGTGACTTGAGCCATTGTTTCCAAGGCCTTCATCATTTTGTGAGAATACTTAGTTGTTGGAGTAATAGAGGGTGTTACAATATTAATCCATCATTAGTACCCTAGTTACACTAATTAGTCAATTCTATTTCTTTTTTAAGCTTTAATACACTATGAGGTGGACTAGGGGTGCTTAGGTGGACATATGCCATGTCAAGTTCAGGTTCTATGACCCACATGTGTAATCCATCCTAGTAACCTAGACAAATATGCATAGCCATGATTTATGGTGTGCTACCATTCATTGAATGTGTACAGAAAAGTTGACTTGGAGTGGTAGAGTGGGATTTTTCCCAAATATGGCTTGATTTCGTGCAATTAATGTTGCATTGAGACTCTAAACCATCCATTTTTCCACACCCATGATTTAAAAGGTGTTATAATTGATCCAAAACATGTCAACCATTCCACTTAATCAATTCAAGGACATTTGGAGAGATTTGGGACAATATTGGCCCACCTAGGGGGGTTTGATGCCAATTTGGTATTTTTGGGATTTTTGCTCACAATTGGCTTCCAAATCCATTAGAAACTCTTATGATGTATTTATAAACCTTTTAATAACAATTTAAAAGTTAGACAGTCCAAAATTATCTTGTTTCCAACTATCATTGTGTGTAATTTAATTGTAATTTGATGGTTTTTGTTGAATATTGCACCCAAATTTGATTTGTGAACCTCACTAATGATCCTATATTATACTCTGGTTCAAAATACTCACTTTTTGGTTTTAATTTCTCACACTCAAATTCATCCTTGATCGTTGGATCTCACACTACGGAAAGCAGAATTCGGGTTTGCCAACTTTCACAACCGAATCCCTTTCTGCTTTTCCACTCTCAAGTTTTCCTTGGTGAAAATTATTTGTGGCCTTTGATTTTTCTCCGCTATGCATCCAGGGCATCCTTTATGGTCAGCTTTTGACTTTGATCATATTTTTCATATTCAGGCATATTTGTAAGGCTAAAACTTGGTATTTTTAATAAATTTTCTCTTCAAAGCAATGGATAAAACCCCTTAGAACATGTAGAAACCCCATCAATATCCTTTAGAGTCATGTGATATGGAAAATTTTTAGACCTTACTCTTTCCTTTACTACTCTAAACCTTTGCAGGGGAACTAGTGCAGATGCCTACGTGAAAATATTCAAAATTTAGCACATGTGCTAACAACGGATCGAAGTGAGGGATGATATCCTCCCTGTGAGGTAGAAAATAAACCTATAGACCATGTTCCTACTCCATTGGGTTGGTCCTAATATTTTCCTGAAATCTCCAATGTGATCTGAAAACAAAAACTAAGAAAATACTGAAAACAAATTGAAAAATTGCTTAAAAGAAATGCTATGCATGTCAATCCTATTCACACCTACATACCCTACTTACTGAGAACCAACAGCCAACCAAGTAAATTCTGACCTTCAATGAAGCCAATCAAGCAAATGATCTAATAAACAAACTTTCTTCTCATGCTTGATCAAAATAAAAAATGAAGAACTTAATGGAAAAATCTTATGATAAAGGAATCGATCTTTACTACACACAAATAACCTACCATTCGCACTGCAAATAGTCTTCATATATTTAACCACTGGATCATAAAATGCATTCTTGTCTTCAAATTTTTCTGGCATTTGCTTGTCCCAATAATGTTGCTCAAACTGTAACTCCACCTGCACACTATCAAACTGTTTTCCATAAGAGCCTTGAAAATAATGCTCATGACATTCTTCAAATGGAGCATCAACAATATCCTTTAAAATTTATAAAGTAAGAACTTGTTTTTCCTTATGTGCTTTAGCAGAAATATCATCCTCTCCTTCAATAAAATCAAGTGAAATGAACTCTTCTTGACATGGAAATTCTGAATTTGAAGAGCATGAAGAGACATCCTATTTAGGACCCTCATCTTCCAAGTAGCCATAATCATATTCATCATATATAGGTGGACTGAACTCTTCTTCAAAACCACCACATATAGAGTTCGTAACAGGCTGATTGCATTCTTCATAAAAAAAAATCTAACACTCGTCCTGTACAACACTAGGCTGATTATCTTCTTGGTTATAAAGAGAAGGATTGGAATGCAAAGAAGATTCTACTTCACCCTTCTCATTAACCATACCTAAAAATTCCATGACATTATTCATAACCTCAAGTTTTTGTGTTGGATTAGAAACTCTTAATCTTTGTTTCAGAAAATCAAATGAGGAAAAACACAATGGAAAATGGCTACTTTCATGCTGCTGATTGTAATATTCATAAAACGAAGGATTGCAATGTAGAGAAGATTCTAGTTGTTTCTCTTGAGCGAAGAAATTATGCTCTTCTTTAGAAAGGTATATCCTGAAATCAATATCATCAAAATGATGAATTTGACTTTCCATTGGCTCTTCTCCTCCCTCCTCGGCAACATAATTATCCAGGAAAGGTGGCTTGATCTGATGGTCTTTAGGAATTCTTTGATTTCTTGGAGGAGGAAGGGGTCTTCTAAAATTCCGGTCTATATTCCATTGCTCTTGATTTTCCCTAGGGGGGTGGTCTATTGTTCATAGTGAGTATCTCCATCAAGGTTTCCATGGTTTTCATCATCATTTCCATCTTGGCCTCTTGTGAGTTAGACGAAGAAGGTTGTATGGGATATTTATCCTCTCTTCTTTCTCCCTCTTCTATCCTTTTCTCTCTAGTAGTGGTCAGGTTTATCTCTATTTCTATGGAATCATTCATCATATTGTTTAGGGACGTATATTTTCTTTCAGTCAACCACAAGGTAAATTCACTATCATAGGCTTCAACATATTTGTTTTGGGAAGAACCAAGGGGAGGCTTGAACTAGGCAGGGATGGAACTATTTACTTCCATAAATATATCAAAAAACTCCTAGACAGATTAACTCTCCTCCCTCTTCATGGAACAGAATTGGGACAAACACTTCCTCGGGTCTTTCTTTTCTACCCATTTGTTCTCGAAAGTGTAGCGTCCATGACCCTATGACCGACAAAGAGGATGCTATGATACATCAAATCATTGGGGCATCTAGCCCCATGAACATGAACATACATACACATAATGCTGAAGCATGAAACTTAAAAACATAAAACATATTACAGCATAATCTTTCATTTACACAAAGGAAGAAAAACATATCAATCAACACTCACGCATATATAGATCAGCATTTAACATGTAGATCATCATTCATAAATGGTAAATATGATTGCAAACACAAGTTAGGAAAGAATACTTATCTTATAGAGAACTTGTTATGTAACCAGCTACATCGCTACAATGTTCCACCCAACCATAGGCCAACGTGCTCCTCAATCTCTCAGCAACGCTGCCACCCCCAAGTCGGGCATGATTCCCCAGGGAATAAGGAACTAACAGGCTTACACATAACCAAGGATAACAACACCACAAGGGTACACAGTTCAGCCAAGCCAACACAGTTGGGTTTATCAAGCGAACAACAGATCAACCAAGCCAACAAAGTTGGGTTTATCAGGCCATCCAGGAGCTGGGAAGGATTAATGCTAAGCTGGTAAGCTCACTGAATAGATAAAAACACCAACACCAGAGCCAACCTATCTTCTAGAACACCCACACACACCCAACACAAGGAATTCAGTCCCTTCTTTGCAATGTAGTCCCTCAGACCCTGATCTTCCCTCTAGTGCTATTCATGGGTTGTGGAGAAGAAAGCCAGATCAGTAGCTCTGTCGATGTGGTTCTCAACCCACCAGGTTTATCAAGCACCTCAAGCCCTCATTAGGCACTCCAAAACAATCCGAGGACAAATCCACTACATGCAAGCAGCCAAACAGATATTCAAGCTTTTACAGGGGAAAAATACAGTCAATCCATTGTGGCAAACAACATCCCACAACAACTATGAACCCACAACAATTCCTTAATGAAATCATTGGAGAATTTAGACAAACAACAATGGGAAAGGAAGTGATTCTCATTCTGTGCATGAGGGGAAAAAGACACAGCCAAAACAAAATGTGGATGAAACCACTGACCACACATCGTAGGGACTCACAACACCCAATTAATCCTCAATACAATCACTGTAGAACTTGCACAGGTAGAGGAATGGGAGAAAGAATAGACTGCCACTCTATATGGGAAAGAGTGGCAGTCTCTAGGTATGTAGTGCTCCCATTGCACCTTTACCTGCCCTATGGCTCGGTTTCGGAGCATTGTGACCTTCCTGTCGAGGATGTGCATTGGCTCGATTTGGATCTCTCCCTCAGGTTCCACGTGAATCACATCCCAATTTATCACATGGTTAGTATCATGTACATATTTCTTAAGCAAAGAAACATGAAAAAAATGATGAGCTCTAGTACTAGCAGGAAATGCAAGTCTATATGCAACATGCCCTATTCTTTCAAGCACTTCAAACAGCCCACAATATCTAGGTGACAGCTTGGCGCAACTTCCAAGCTTCAAGGAAATTTTCTTTGCTTTCACTCTGAGGTAGACATGATCCCCAACAGTGAACTCTTTGTTCATCCTATGCTTGTCTGCATAGCTTTTCTATCTGTCCTGTGCTGCTTTTGAGATTCTGCCTAATGTTTACAACCTCTTGCTCCATTTCCTTGAGCAATTCTGGTCCAAGCACAACTCTATTCACCGGGTTATCCTAAGTCACTAGTGTCCTACACCTTCTTCCATACAAAGCATCATACGAACTCATTCCCAAGGATGCTTTCTATCCATTGTTGTAAGCAAACTCTACCAAGTGTAAATAATATTCCCACTTGGTTGGTTTGTCCATCACATACATCCAAAGCATATCTTCAAGCACCTAATTCACTCTTTCTGTCTACCCATCTATCTAAGGATGGTAGGTAGTTTTGAATTTTAGCTTTGTACCTATGGAAATTGAACCAGGTGATAGATTAATTTTACTCACAACAATTAACAATTGATCATGCAAAATCACTCACAAAGAGACTGAAAATTGGAGTTGAACACTAAACTGTATTAAATTAGTGTACAATAGACAACCCTATAATAACATAGGTTGCTAAATAAATAACATACATCAAGGATTCGAATTCATGAGGAGCAATTCGAATCTAGCATAAAGAAGGCTTACTAAAAATAAGCAAATCCCCCATAGGTGTAAAAAGTTAATCCCAAATCTGTCATGGATCTCATGAATTGGAAAATATGCTTAGGAAAGCTAAAGAGTGGTGGAATGGAAGCTCATACATGCTTTTTCATGGAGAAAAGAGAGGAGGATGTGTAGGATGAAAAACTAGTCAACCTCACCTAGTCTAGCTTTTCTTTTTGCCTTAAAACACTGAAAAAGCAGGGAATAAAGCTAAAAAAGCAGAAGGGCACCTAGGAGGCCAGGAATAAAGCAGATTTTATTCCTTGGGATTTTCCATGTGCTACATGAGTCAAATAAGGCAATTTTGACCACTATGGATAGGTAATAGACAACTTGCACAAGGTGGGACACATGAACTAGGCTAATAAGACAGAAATAATTAAATTAATGTCTAAATGGGTAAACTATGGGTTGATTATTCTAACACCCCTCCTTAAGCCAGACTTATGAGTAATATATCAAAAAATTATAGGGCCTAGCAACAAGGCTCAGTCACCCTTTACATACTGGATGTCCATTTAAACAAGGAAAGAGGCAAAACCAACTTGGGAAAATCCTCCCTTAAACATGGATTGTAAAAAAAATTGTAGAATCTTGTCTTCACTCATGCTTTCACAACATGATCAGAAATCCCCAGCAGTGATTTGAGATTGCTGAAGGTCTTCTCACAAAATGCTTTGGTGAAGATATCAACTACTTATTCTGAAGATGAGCAGAAGAGTAGGTGAATGGTGCCATCATGCACAAGTTCTCTGATGTAGTGCATATGGATCTCAATATGTCTGGTTCTTTGCTTCTGAATTGGATCTTTACAGATTCGAATGGTACTCTGGTTATCACAGTAGATAGTAGTTGAGTACTCTGGTTCGAAGCCACACTCTCCAAGTAAACCCTGCAACCATAAACATTGAGTTTCCGCATTAACAACTCCTATGTACTCTGCTTCTGTAGATGAGAGTGCAATGGCACTCTATTTCTTGCTTGAACAGCTGATTGGCCCTTTTGCAAGAATGAACACATATCCTAAAGTGGACTTTCTATCTGTGCTATCACCTACCCAATCACTGTCAGTAAATTCAATCAAATCAAGATCAGATTTTTCTTTATAGAAGATCCCATGTGTCCTTATTCCCTGAACAAAGTTAAGGATCCTTTTGGCTGCTTTCCAATGGATCTCTTGAGGCTGATCCAGGAATCTAGAAGCCACACTTTCTGCATAACAAATATCAGGTCTAGTATGTGTCATATACAACAAACATCCAATCAATTTCCTATATAGTGTATTGTTTACCATCGGTGAAGAATCAGCTTCTTCCAGCTTCACTCCTAAAAGGAAAGGAGTTTTGCTTGCTTTGCAATCCTTCATTATGAATTTGTTCAGCAAGTTCAAGGAATATTTGTACTGGTGCACCTTGATTCCATATTTGTTTTGAGCAATCTCAAGCCCCAAAAATTGACTTAAGAGCCCCAAATCTGTCATGGAGAAGGCTTGGTTCATAGCTCCTCTTAAGGAAGCAATCTCAGCCTGTGAGCTTCCTGTAATGAGGAGGTCATCAAAATATAACACAATGATCATTAATGGACCATTAAATAACTTCAAATAGACATTTGGATCTGATTTGGACTGAACAAAATTCAGTGATAGCAAGAAGCTATCGATCTTGGCATACCAAGCCGTGGGGGCTTGCTTTAGCCCATACAATGACTTTCTCAACCTGCATACAAGAGAAGGGTTAGTAGAAAAACCTTGAGGCTGATGCATATATATCTCTTCAATGAGATCTCCATTCAGGAAGGCACATTTTACATCCATGTGATGTACCTCCCATTTCCTTGACGCTGCAATGGCTAAGGCTAGCCTGATGGAATCCATCTTTGCCACTGGGGCAAAAGTCTCATTGTAATATATGCCATGAACATGTGAGTAGCCCTTGGCTACCAATATGGCCTTGTAATTTAGTGGTGAACCATCAGCAGCAAATTTGGTCTTATAGACCCACTTACACTGTACTAGTTTTCTCCCTGGGGGAAGATCCACTAGCTCCCATGCGTTGCTCTTCTGGAGTGAGCTGAACTCCTCCTTCATGGATGTTTGACATATAGGATATCCTGTTGATTCTTCATATGTTTGAGTATTAGAATCCACCATTAAATAGAATTTTTCAGCAAACATAGGATCCTTCATGCACAGACCATTCTCAAATTGAGATCTAGTCCTCCTTGGGTCATTGGGATCCCCAGCTAGCTCACCTGCTGCATGTAGTGTCATGGCTGCCCATTTTGGCCTTGTGGGGCTATTAGGGTCTGAAATAAACTCATATCCATCAGACAAATCAGAATCAGCATGTTCAACAAACTCTTTACTTACTTCTTGAGGTTTAGGTGGTGAAGAGGCTTCACCAACTTCCACTGCTGCAAGGGGTTCTTCTTCAAACTGAACACACCTTTCGATGAAGGATTTATTTGTGCTCAAATTTATCAACTTGTACCCTTTTAAATATTCAGAGTATCCAACAAAAAGACACTCTTGGCTTTGGGGCTGCAAATCCTTCCTCTTCTCTGTCGGGATTCTAGCCCAAGCCTTTGAGCCAAAAATCCTGAAATGGGTCACATCTGGCTTGTGTCCACTCCATGATTCGAAGGGATTCATGCCATCAAGCTGTTTGTGAGGCACCCTATTCTGAATATAGGCTGTACAGTTGATAGCTTTGGCCCAGTACTTTAGTGGCAAAGTTTTGGCCTCCATCATGCATGTTGCCATCTCCTTCAGTGATCTGTTCTTCCTCTCAGCAACACCATTTTGCTATGGTGTGTAAGGGATAGAATGCTACATCTGAATACCTACATCTGTACAATAATTAATAAACTCATACTTGACATACTCACCACCATTGTCAGATCTAAGGGCCTTGAGTTTCCTTCCAGATTGGTTTTCAACCAAAGCCTTAAAGACTTTGAATAGGCCAAAAACTTCAGACTTGTGTTTCATGAAGTGAACCCAGCAATACCTGGAAAAGTCGTCAATGAAATTCAATGCATATTTGGCCTGAATCATGGACATATGAGGGAATGGGACAGCAACATCATTGTGGATCAGCTCGAGGGGTGCAGAGGTTCTCTCATGACTAGCTCTCTCAAATTTGTGCTCTGGGTGTTTTCCTAGGATACAACCTTGGCAGACTCCTTTGGAAAATTTTATCTTGGGAAACCCTATGACCATCTCTTTTTCACTAAGATCAAACAGATACTTGTAATTTAGGTGGCCAAATATTTCATGCCACAGCTTGCTGGCTTCATTAGCATGAATGAGAAGAGCAAAGGGGTTTGGGTAAGGTAGGAAGTGTGAGAACATGTATATCTTTTGAGCATGATTCGCAACTCCTTTTGCAATGACTCTACCATTTGAAATCTCTGTGATCTCAACTTCATCAGGGGAGAATATGAACCTCTTAGGAGACCCAGTGTGGGTCATCTGGTACACTGAAAGGAGGTTGGAGGCAAGACCAGGCACATACAACACATTGCTGAACTGACCATGATCAAGATCTATCCTTCCTTTGCCTTTACTTTCAGTGAGAGAGTCATCTCCCAGTACAATAGATGGTCCTTTCGACATATCCAGTGAGGAGAAGGCCTCCTTAGTCAAAACCATGTGTCTTGAAGCTCCATAATCAATGATAAAACTAGGTGAGCTTGATGTGCCAGCAACTAGAGCATGAACTCTCTCTCTGTCATCTGAACTTGATCCTCTTTCTCTCTTCTTTGAGCTTTCTGGAAGGGAGATGCCATTCTTCTCTAGGATTTGGGTCAGCATGTCTATCTACTTTTTCATGCAAGAGATTTCAGATTGATTGCCCTTATTGCAGTATGCGCACTTGTTTATTTCACCTTTGTTCTTCTTCTTCTGGTAATTCTTCTTGGGACCTTGTGGATCCTCCAGAGACTCTTTCTTGTCTCTCTTTTGCTCAGTGTTAACACCCAAAAATGGTTAACTACCTCATCTACCCCACTACATGGCTCATTTGTCCATTTGCCTACAATATTTCCCTGAAAATCCCACTAAAAAGCCTCCAAAAGGCCTAAAAAGCCTCCAAAAGGCCTAAAATGCCTCTAAAAGGCCATAAAACCATCTAAAAAGCCTCCAAAAGGCATAAAATGCCTCCAAAAGGCCAAAAACCCCTTTTTCCTCCAAAAAATGTCCAAAATTCCTCTAAAATAGTAAAATCCCCAAAAGGGAAGAAAAAATATAAAATAATGAGGAAAAGGAGGAAAAAACCCTAAACAAGCTGCCCTAAACCATATGGTTTCCAAAACCATGGGCCAGCACTCCACCACTAAAAAACTATAAATAAGTGGTGGAGACCCCTCATTTGATCATCCATTATCATAAGCATCCTGCCTCTGCCGAAATTATTCTCGAAACCCTAGCTTACCATCAAGCTACTTTCACCATTGAGAACTCTTTTTGGCCCATTTCCACCACCGAAAAAGGAAAGGAAGCAGCTTGGAGCTCGAAGCCACCGACATCGAGCCAACGCAACGGACTCCATCAACCTCCTCATTGGAGGTAATATCAATAAAAAACCATTATACATTTCTTTACTGTTTTTGCTTCATGTTATTTACTTTTTACCTCTTTTGCTTCAAGAACGTAGTTAGATTAATCTTTGTTTCAGTTTATCTTTATTTGAACTGCTACTAAGGATTCCATATTCCTTAGTAGGTGCTCATTAGCACAAGCTAGGGTGAAAACCCTAGCTACAGTTTTGGCGACTCCGCTGGGTCTTTTTTAATTTTATTTTTGTGTACTGTACTTTCGGCCATCGTTTTCGGCCGCCGGAAACCGCGTTTTTTCCTTCCGCAGCCGCGGCCCGACCGCGCATTTCAGGCCTTAACCCACGACCATCCCACCGCTGTCAGCCATTTTCCTGCGCCTCGACCGCGTTTTTTCAGCCCACAGTCGCGATCCGACCGCGCCTGTTCATAACGCAGTCGCGCTCCTACCGCCGCTGTCAGCCCGAATCCCGCGACCTAGACCGCGCCTGTTTCCTCTAAACCCGCGATCTGCGCGCGACTGTTGCCTTCAAACCCGTGGTCCGACCGCGCGAGTCTGCCCCATACCCGCGGTCCGCGAACTGTTTTTTGCCCTTGTTTCCGCGCCGAAACCCAGCCACTTTGCCTCCATTTTTCCTGCACTTGCATAGCCACCTGTACCACTTGCAGCCCTACAGCCATTTCTGTCCCTTGTTTACAGAATTGTTTAGAAAATTTTTAGCATTTATTTCAAAAAAATAAAAAATAAAAAAATAAAAAAATTTGCATGGTACAAGTTTTTCAAAGTTTTTTCTACATTGTTATTGTCATTGAGTAACTATTTTAGATTCATAACCTCACATGCACACAATCTATCCCCTAATTCAAAGTGAGACCTAAAATCTACTTAACTCAACCAACACTATAACCTCATTTGAGGAACACAAAAGAATCTTGTAGTTAGGTAGGATCGGGGGGATAGGCTTCCAATAACACCCCTCAGTTGTTTACACGTGAGACATATTTGTTGTCTGTTGTCCGCCGATTGCACACCTGCAGTAAAAATCTTTCGAAAGCTGTCTCCTCACTTAGGAAAGTGGGAGAGGTGTGACCTTGGGGGCAAGCACAGAGCTAGGTACTGTCACCTACTCCTAGCTCCT
>LPNX010497798.1:41608-54504 GCA_001517045.1 Pseudotsuga menziesii
CATCTATCTCCCTTCTTGAGTCTTTCTCAGGTTCCTTCCCGTTGTCTTTCATTTGCTTTCGAAATCCCCTTTCTTCCTTTAAGCTCTCCGTATTTGTGAGGAGGACTTGATTCGGTTCTTCCAAATTGGATATCCTATCACCTTTTTTGGACATGGATATTTTATTATCTTTATCTTTTCCCATCGAGGAATATCCCTTTCCAGCTTCACGATTTGTTAACTCTAGATTTTGTGTCTCTTTTCTCAGCCTGCTAGCTTTGCCCATCTTGTTGAACAGCTACAACCGCCTGTCTAAGACAGACTAAATAAAAAATGTTTCTTTAACAAAAAAAAACCGCAATCCCTAAGTTTTCAAAAACAAGAATAATGGTTTCTCTGTTTTCTTAAAAATGGCTTCAACAAAGAATCGAGCAACGCCAATTTCGCAAACTGGGAAATTTTAAATTTGCCAGTAGCAACGGTCACAATTGCAAAACAATTCTTTCGAAATTAGGGAACGTTAAATTTAACATTAATAACTGTCACTATAGCAAAACAACTCAAAACTAAGACGACGGTTTTTCCGAACAAATCTGTGATAAGAAAACAGACGACGGTTGTTTCCGAACAATCTGTGGTAGGAAAACGGCGAGAAAACAAAGTTTAAGATAATAGATACCTTTTCGCGTGAAAATGAATAACTGAAATGAGAATGTACGATCCTTCAAAAAGCCCAACTTCCGTTAAAAATGAAGAACTGAAATGCGAATGTGCGATCCTTCAGAAAGCCCAACTTCCGTTAATTCAACAGTGTTTCTATCGGAACTCTGCTAGCAACAATTCACCCGGTCTGTCTTGCCGTTGGAATAACAAAAAGATGGAAGCAAGTGCTAACTCGTGATTTGTAGGGCAAAAGCAACTTCTAAATCGTGATCTCTATGGCAAGTGACCAAAACTCACGGATCATTAAAGTCAAATTTCACACATGATTGAAGGTCTTGTGGGCCCTTTTGGCTTTGGTCCCCACAACTTGATAAAGCTTCGTGGCCTTTTTCATTGTAGATATCTACCATTTCCACCTTAATATTTGCGTTTGCGGTGTGTGATGTGAGGATTTTTGGCGATGTGCTTGAGGGGTTAGTTTAGTATATGAAAAGAGGAATAAAAAATCAAATAAATAAGATTACACAAATAATTAAATAAAATATTTATTATTTATCATATATTTATGACAAAGAAAGAAAAATAAAAAAATTTAATAAAGAAGGTCACACAAATAATTAAATAAAATATTTATTATTTATCTCACTGAAATAAGATAAAATAAATTAAAAACAAATAAATAATCAAGGCACACATAATTGAATAAAATGTTTATTATTTATCTTATATGTCAAAATGGTTCTAAAAGATCCACATAATATGATTTTTAAAAATTCATGGGCTCATCAACAAACTTTGAAATGTTGATCCTTCAATTGTTTGTTGTGGTAACATTGCAATGTTGTCTTTAGGCATCCAACCACATTTTGATCTATTGTTTGTTATAAACACCCTTCCAATAATTATAAACATATATAATATTTATATTAAAAATAGTCCCAAACCTTAGACACTATGCATGATATTAATTATTACCAATTTATACAATCAATGTAAAAAAAGGGTTCAATATCACCAACCTATACAGTCAATGTAAAAAAGGGGTTCAATATTACCAACCTATACAGTTGTGGGAGACCTATGCCAAAACACTCCATGGGGATTCCTAATGACATTGGTATAACTCCCAGGAAACACATTTCTTGTGGATCCATCCATACTCTTGTAGGTGGCTTATCTCAATAGACTATTTGCATGATGTTGATCACATTTGTATAATTCTCTCGTAAACCTTTTGGTGGGCTAAAGGGATCCATGATGGCCACTTGAAACATGACCATGGATAACAAAATCTCCCAACTAATGACTTAGTATGATGATATAGACTCTAAGAGTTTTAAACTCAACCTATTTGCTAACACATAGATTTCAAAGATCAAATCCATCAAAAGTAAGATTTGTGTGATTACAAGAATCCAAAATAAAACTAGTTTACTACTAACACACCTAATACCCAATGAGAGAAATCGACAATAAAATCACGTGGATAGTTCAAATGTTTAATCCTCAATGGATGGAGAACATTGCAATAGATTGCAATAGAACACACCTTCATGATAACCATAGATGGAAGAGTATCCAAAAGTGGATCGAAACAAGTTTCATGATTTTGATCCCATAGGTTAGATTACTTAAGTGGATTGTTATTCTCTCTTTGAGGAACCATTGACGACTTGATGAAATTTTAAGTTGGCGTGTTATACTTGTATATGAAATTTTTGCAATGGTATAACAAATCACATGGGTGGTAAATTCCCTAGACTATACAATCATCACTCAGGTTTTGTTGGTACTGGAGTTTGTACGAGACTACAAATGTACAAATCCCATGAATCTCAATAAGGTATGGAGACTGGATATTTTGGTTTAGGAGTTTTAAGTTTACTGGTGTATAATAGCAGGGCAGAAAATAAAGTATAAACACCCTTCCAATCACATTATGATCTATTATTTGTTATAAACACCCTTCCAATAATTATAAACATATATAATATCTATATTAAAAATAGCCCCAAACCTTAGACACTATGCATTATATTAATTATTACCAATTTATACAATCAATGTAAAAGAGGGGTTCAATATTACCAACCTATACAATCAATGTAAAAAAGGGTTTCAATATTACCAACCTATACAGTTGTGGGAGACCTATGCCAAAATACTCCTTGGGGATTCCTAATGACATTGGTATAACTCTTAGGAAACACATTTCTTGTGGATCCATCCATACTGTTGTAGGTGGCTTATCTCAATAGACTCTTTGCATGACGTTGATCACATTTGTATAATTCTCTCGTAAACCTTTTGGTGGGCTAAAGGGATCCACGATGGCCACTTGAAACATGACCATGGATAACAAAATCTCCCAACTAATGACTTAGTATGATGTTCTAGACTCTAAGAGTTTTAAACTCAACCTATTTTCTAACACATAGATTTCAAAGATCAAATCCATCAAAAGTAAGATTTTTGTGATTACAAGAATCCAAAATAAAACTAGTTGACTACTAACACACCTAATACCCAATGAGAGAGATCGACAACAAAATCACGTGGATACTTCAAATGTTTAATCCTCAATGGATGGAGAACATTGCAATAGGTTGCAATAGAACACATCTTCATGATAACCATAGACGGAAGAGTATCCAAAAGTGGATCGAAACAAGTTTCATGATTTTGATCCCATAGGTAAGATTACTTAAGTGGATTGTTATTCTCTCTTTGAGGTAACATTGACGACTTGATGAAATTTTAAGTTGGCGTGTTATACTTGTATATGAAATTTTTGCAATGGTATAACAAATCACATGGGTGGTACATTCCCTAGACTATACAATCATCACTTAGGTTATGTTGGTACTGGAGTTTGTACGAGACTACAAATGTACAAATCCCATGAATCTCAATAAGGTATGGAGGCTGGAGATTTTGGTTTAGGATTTTTAAGTTTACTGGTGTATAATAGGAGGGCAGAAAATAAAGTATAAAGATGAATGATGAAATCTAAAACTAAAGGCCCATAAGCATATGATAGAAAGTGAACAATGATATCATAGAAAACATATTACTACAAACAATAGATATGTATGAACCCGTTTTGAGCACACGTTGTATAATCGGAAATAGTTGATCATGTAAATAGATAATAAATAGTTTTTAAACAGAAAAACATTATGTAAAAAGGAACGCAAATACATGTATCTATAATGAGAAACTAGGGACAGAAACACTATCTTTCATAAAAGTTATTTCAGAATATCAAAGATATTAAAACAATATTTGCATTGATTAAAAGTCAAAAATTGGCTCATATAGTACTTTTTATCCTTCATACAATTTCCAAAAATATACTTACAGAATTTAACAAATTTTTAGACTCAAAGAAGTATCCAAAAAGTGCTATTTGAATCCACTGCTATCTCCCACACCCTTTTTCCTACCTTAAACTCCTATATTTATACAAAATAATATCTCCTTTCGAGACTGTTTGTGGATCCCCACATGTAGGATCAAAATATTTTAAAATTGTTTTTGGATCCACAGATATAGGATCGAGAAATTGTTTCATTACATCAACAAAAAAAGTTTAACTTCAAAAGATATATTTCCACCTAATCAAAACAAATTCTAAACCAAATTGATTTTCAACTTTTCCAGCTAACTGTCTGTGAATCATCAAGTTTTTCCAACTTGTCAAAGATTCCAAGTAGCCTCTGCAAGTATAGTCAATCCGTCTAGTGCTTGAGATCTCTTTCGAAGTCTAGCTAACTCTTCTTTTATGTCCTGCATCAAGTTTATGACTAGAAAACTTAACCGAATAGGAAATATTGCATCTACACCATAAACTAACAGGAAAGGAGAAGTACCAATGGATTTTTTCGTCGTGACTCGATCAACCCAGAGAGCATATTTTAGCATTTTATCCCAATCCTTATTTTTATGAGATAACATCTTTTTAATACTGCTGATAATATTTTTATTCGTGGATTCTGCTAAACCATTACCTTGAGGATAATAGGATGTAGAGTTTTTAAGTATGATGCCATTCCTTTCACAAAAGCTAATCATCGATTCAGATTTGAATGTTGGATCATTGTCAGTCACCAATGTCCTTGGGGATCGAAATCTACTCAAGGTATTTTCCTGCAAAAAATTTATGATAACTTCATTTGTCGCTCTGTTTGTAGGAATTGCTTCCTCCCATTTAGTGAACAAGTCAGTAACTGTTAAGATCCATTTATGTCGGAGGAATCTCACCTATAAAATATGGACCCCATTTTTGAAAGGAAAATTACTAGAGGTATGTTTTAAACGGAGAGATTGTAATTTATGCTTCCCTGCAAACTTTTGGCATTCAATGCAAATCGACTACAAAAACAAATTCAGAATTGATGCCTATGTAATCGATTTAATTTGGAATCCAAATAAGGATTTCAATCTAAATATTCAACCAAAAAGGTCAATGTGGGAAATCCAACATAATCAAAGTTTACTGTCAATGTTATCAACCAAATTTCAATAGACAATGAACTCAGATTTGAAGCAAATGATACCAATGTTAACTGACGGCATTTGCTTTCAAGATTCATATACTCGATGATTTATATATAGCAATTATTCAACAGTGTTAATGTCTAAAGAGATTTCAGAGGAAACAAGCCTTTGAGTTTAAGATAAGCCTAGTTTCAGATGCAAGACATGGTTGTCACCCAAAAAGTTACGATGAGTAGGTGAAGTAAGCAACGATTATGCCAGTAACCTAGGCTAAGCCTAGTTTCAGATGTAAGACATGGTTGTAACCCAAAATGTTACGATGAGTAGGTTAAGGAAGCAATGATTATGCCAGTAACCTAGGCCATCATACTTACATTTGGTTGTTCATCAAACGATTTAACTAGAATATTAGGATTGTGGAATAATTGCAAATATAGGACAACAGAGAATGTGACTCTTTAGGTCTGTAGGTAATTAGGTAACCCTTTAATGCTAATTTTTAACAGCACTAATTACTGAGTGTTACAATGTGACATATCACAGTCCACGTACATCATGTCATTAACAACAATTTAACTCCCCATTATTATTATAGTAGAAGCTACTTTCACCGACCAAGAGTTTGTCTAGGAAGACTCTTATACCTTACCAATAATTCAATTGCGTAGTTTAAAATAATGACGGAATAGTCGTATTAACCGTTCATAAATCCTTTCGAAAGAAAAACAAGGAAATAACCAGATACCTATGTATTTATGTCATCAGCTTAACATGGAAGTGGGAAAATTATGGCCATCTTTTGTGATCTGAGAAGAGGTTCCTCCTTCTCGTGCACAACTATAGGGTCAATAACCATTTGCGTTGGGTGCAACTCAAGGTACCTGGATTGGCCGGACAATGTGAACCTATTGATTTTTCTGTTATCACAAAGCAAAACCCAATCGTTAGTTAAAACGAACTATGTGGAAGCAGTTTGAGCCCAATAGGCTGAAGCGTTTCAACTCTTGCCGTGATACCATATGTGACAAACCCCATATATCTCAATGTAGTATAAGAGGAAAATGTGGTGATTTTTTCTTTCTCGTTATTTAATTAACAAACATCGTAGTAAGTTTTATTGGAGACAAGGAGAATTTATTAAAATATTTCATCACAAAATCCCACCGTGTTAAAGTAATTGGGGAAAATAATAACCAATTCCTCAACATAACCTTCTAATGAAAATGTCAGCAAAAACGAGAATGTAACCACTCCGGGACATAAAAAAAAAGGTGATCCTTCCCTAAGACACCTCATCCTTTAATACAAGTACCTAAACCATGGCTACATCCATAAATAGCATCACAATCTTTCCTTGAAGATATACCTACATCATTGTTAAATTACACATATTTGTGTACATCCATGAACTAAGGAACTTTCCTTTATTGTATTTTCTTTAAAACCGTCTATAGGATTAGCTTTTATTTGGAAATTTTGACTTGAAAACTATGACCTAAGGCCGTACATGCAATACTTTCCAGTTTAAATACTTATGTCCAGCCTTAAAATATCAATTCGTAAGGCACCCTTTGTAAAACACAATTCAAAGTACATCATAGCCTGAGCATAGCTTACAAAATATCTAATCCATAAAATTTTAGTTTCGTTGGCATTAGCCTTTTAATTGTGATTATTAAGTGTTCTCAACATTCCAGTATTATTCACAATCTTGTCAGCATTTCTTCATCACAATGCCTCTAACAAATGCCAAAGTGCAGACTAAGATCAATATGATTCCAACTCACTATTCTTGATGATCATTTTTAAAATATTTAAACCATTTTAAATATACAACATAATGCAAGGAAAACACCATTAGACACAATAACAAAAAGGACAACAATGTACGTGGTTCACCCCAAACTTGGGGTTACATTCACCAATCTTTCTTATCATGTAATATTTTCCAAATAGCCGCTTTACAATTTGCAACAATTCTGTTGCTGCACAATCTTCATGTTCAGGCTTGAAGGACTCCTTCCCATAGAGAGTTTCCAATAATCATATAATTTGATTCTAAGGAACACAAGTTAGGATTGTTCATTAAGGGTGATCCTGACCCTCAACTAGACATTCCCAAATCGACAACATTGGGTCTATATGTAGCCATACAGTAAGGTATATGTTCAAAAATAAAAAAATGATATACCAACTACACATGCAAGCGTGTAATTACTTTTCCAACAAATGCATTTAAGTCGTAGTGGAGTCCCTTGAAACTTATAGATTTCAATCCATAAACTACAGGAGAGGCTATCGTATTACCATTCTGATTAGCTGAAGACGTGCCTAAACAGAGTGTCGAGGGAATCCACAACAATTACCTAAAGATTTCACCAGAAATATCACTACGACCTATGAAAACTTTGAAGGCAACCCATAAGGTAAACATCAAGGAAAAACAACAAATCGAAGTACTTACTGAAATTTCATATGGAAAACATGAATCTGTCTAAATCTGGATTCAACGTTAAGCATCGCCTACCTTAACCAACTTGGGCCATCACACTTTAGGGGTATACTAAGGACCAAGGAAATCCAAGGCTGGAGATTTCCAATCATATGGAAATCAGTAATACGGTTAAGGAATTTCTATTATGATGGATTGTAAAGAAAAACATTACCGCGCCCTCAACAGTAGATCATCCTCCCAGACGATTTCTACAGTCCGTAAGATCATTACGCTGAAAGGAGTGGTGGTTAAAGTGGTGGAGTTGCGGTTGGATTTTTCTAAGGTACACAGCGAGTCGTTCATTCCTAGTGCACTAGCAGGAGCGCATATATGAAAATGTCGAAATACGAGTGGAATAACGTTGCTGGCAATTTCGCTTTTGTCAAACAAAACATCTTGTGGGCCTCTGATCTCCCCGGAATTGACTTCACGGCAACAACACTTTCAAACAATGGATGTATCTCGTCCTTTAACAGCAGGTTAATGACATTATTAACCCTTGAAAACCATTGCGGTAGTGATGAATATGTATGCCTTATTTTTATAAAAAAAATATGTAGAAAACATATCTTTTAAACTACAGGGTTCCATGAGCTGAAGTGACTAAACCCCTCGAACATCCTGAATGATTCATCACAGAAAGTTATACAGCCAGACACTAAAATCAATAATTTGGTTGCCATGGTAAATTGCATGTCTCCATGAGGGAAAAAGCATTTCCAATCCGCCCAACTATAAAATCGTCGAGCGTATGGTTGCGTTGACATCCAGGACGTGGAAAGATGAGGTTTAGGACTATGGAGGAGCCTATGTGAGGTCAGATCCAAGGCATAATAAGGTCGATGCATACCAGCTTTCATTTTTCAATTTACCAGGTAGAAAAGACAAAGAAAATCCACCACAAAACACATCTCTGGAGTCTGAAACACCTAAACCCTAACGCAGGCAAGGTAAGAAAAACCATCCATGGAGTCGGATGCAAGTTGATCCCCAAAATACACACATGCAGGTTTTTAAATCAACTAGGGGGTGCATTTGGTACATTCCCAAGCTTGGCCATCATCCATTACACCATCACCGAAAATAATTATAATTCAGATTTCAGCTAAAGTGCATTCATTTTCTCCAATCCAATGCATACTCAGATAATGATCTTTTCAAGAAAATTGCCAAGCAAAAATGTATAAGACCACATCAAAAGGAACATATGGGTCAAATTCTGTAGACTCAAAAGAAAGGTTCCGGCTTACATCCAAAAATGGAGGCATGAGCACTCGAACATACCTTAATCCGTACCATACATCTGGAAAGGTCGAAGTCTCATTCACTGGAAGGAACGCCCGCCAGCACAATGCACATCGGCTGAATTTGTTTCGCTCTCTTCTCAAGAGGCTGCCCCCCCCAAATCAAACGCAGAGCCCCCTTCTTAAAGGGCGCATAGATTCTTGTAATGTCCCTCTTAGCCCCTCGATGCTAATACATGCGGAAAAAAGGGGAGAGTTTTTTTTTTTTTCTTTTTCTTTTTCTTTTTATTACTATAAGCGGTCCAACTTGCTAGCGGCAAACAATTACAAGAGATTTCTTATCCAATGTGTCAAACCAGGTGGAAATAGTCATTTAAGAACAATTCGCTGCATGTCATCTTCATAATGCCCTGGAAAAATAAAATGTTCTACAACCATGTAATAGTAAGCTAACAGTGACAAATTTATTATCTTTTCATCTACACCATAGGATCCCATGTACAGGAAGTTTCGTGAAGTGAGTAAACAATTCAGACGCATCACACAAAGACACCTTTAAGAACTCAGATACCTCACACATAGACCCTTATAAGTTGTTCTCCTTATAAGTACCATTACCCTGTTTAACATACCTCATAGACCTTGATGCCATCAAGAGTGAGAATGCAACATGTCTAGATCAGCAAGAGCAAGAATAAAAGATTGAAAGACTACTCTTACCTTGCATAACCATCCTGTAAAAATAACTTAGTTGTAATAGCTGGCCAACACATTGTGGAAATGTCATGAATCAATTGCCATTTGATTGTTACCAAATGTTCCTTAAGATTAATAATAACATAAGCTTAATTTGTCAGGCGGGGGTCCTTATACAATGTCTCCAGCCCTTACTTGAATTAATTGATCATCATGAGATTAAACTGTTTACATCAATTAGGCGAGCTTCCTTTGTATTTAGAATGTTGTCTGTGAATACCTCCATTATTTTCAACATCAATTCATCATTATTACCAGGAAAGAGGAATTAAATTAGTAGAACATCAAGAGAAGAAGAAAAACACATACACACAATGTAGAATACCTCTGCGTACCTTAATACATTAAGGAATGGGTTTGCAAATTGGATGTCTGTAAAATCCGATTATTAACATCTTCCGCTAATAAGCCATTATATCACATCATCATCATCATGAAAAAGGAAGTAAACATGCAGAACATAATAACAACAAGGAGACAACCATATTCACGTGGTTCACCTCATCCACGAGGCTACGTCCACCAAATTCTGAGGCCATGAAATATTTATTCAAACAAAATTACAATCTGAAGCAACCTTGTTGCCATCTTTTCTATGGAACCCCATAGAGCATTTCTAAGATATTCCCCCTATATCTGTTCTATCTAAGACACTTTGCCTTAGCATTTTCATTGTATCCGAAACATCCAAACCATCCTGGTGCATTTCTTTGATACATGGATTCTTTAAAAACAAATTATGCATTTCATAACATTTTCATCGTATCCAAAACATCGAGACCATCCTGGTGCTTTTCTTTGATACATGGATCTTTTAAAAACAAATTATGCATTTCAAGGTATGGATCTGGTCCAAAACAGGTAATCGCTAGTGTCATTCATCGTATCCGAAACATCGAGACCATCCTGGTGCTTTTCTTTGATACATGGATCTTTTAAAAACAAATTATGCATTTCAAGGTATGGATCTGGTCCAAAACAGGTAATCGCTAGTGTCATTCCATTGTGTGGCTATGTTATAAAAATTATGCAGGAAAAATGTGGCACCCTTTTAATAAGTGCTTTTACCATGTCAATCCTTGCAGAAAAATTGCTTCATACATTCAAATATTCATATCGAAACCCTCCAACGAATGGAGTGGAGAACAGTTCCATCATTCCAGAACTCTATCTGGACATTATAAACTGAACCATGAATGAAAATCCATTTAAAACATTCTGTGCCGAAGGCCACAGAATTCACTTGACAATCAAAAGAATATGATATAACGATCATCCACTGGGGTTAAGAAGTTAGAGAGTTTAAATCCCGTCGCAGGGAAGATATTACGGTTCAGACTTGTTCAAAACAAAATATAAACAAAGGCAATGGAGGTCGTAACCCATGCTATATAAATATTAAGTGGTTCCAGCACCTGTAGTGGGGAATACACCCTCGAGTGCCTCAATGGCTTATGTGAATTCAAAACACAGGCATTGGAAAAATAAATAGAACACACAGAACTTAAAACGAACTCTACAGGAGCTAACAACGCATACCCATATGCACAAAAGGAGGGCGGGTTTCAAACCTCGGATCTGTTCTTACACTTCAGAATAGCAGATGGTGAACAAGTCAAATCCCTTAAATTCATTTACACAACTCAACTCAGATAGAAGAATCAATAACGTTCGGATCCAGTCTGGCAACCGGGGTGGGGGGGGCTACATGCAAATCGCATGAATCTATCTCGGCTTAGTGTTCAGGTCCTAAGCCATACACTCAATCGTAGACTTGAAAAGCATCTATAAAGTTCTGAAAAAGGCAAACCATCACAAAACCGATAGCATGAATTCGTAAACAGGAAAAATCCCAGCTTGGATCAACCACGAGGCTTAGATCCACATCACTAAGATGCGCTGGTATAGGGGAATAAATCATGTTCCTATTAGGTTGACTACCAAAGGAGCTAAATCGCAGTCCTTCAGGGTGTAAACGCCTTCCATCAGTCCTTAATAGAATGGCATCTACGATCTTCAGAGATTTAGGATAAAGCATTTTATCGAAACAGTGTAAATCAACTGTGATTGAAGTTGAATAAAACCGGCGCAAAGATCAGATCTACTAAAACAGAAAGATAAGTGATTTCGATCTGGTTATCGGTCCATACCCAAGCAAGCATGCACAGTAAATATATATATATAAAAAAACCACTGTTCTGGTGGTTAGCAGTCAGTACAATGTGCAGCGACAATCATATAGCCTAAAAATATCATCACAAAAATGTAAAATACTTTGGCAGGGAAACGCCATTGTCTTTTCTTTCAGACTTAGCACTAAGAGTAGATAACCTCACAATGATTGTGCTGAGACTAGGTTATCGTTTTGGCAGACTTACCTCCATTAGACGGAAGTTCGCGTGTCGGGCTTTTCCCACCGGATTAAGAAGTCGAATCACCTTCAATACAGAACCTGGTAGCTGAGTTTTTTTCACTTTCCCGATCGCACCTTGCAGAGGTTCGCCTACNCGTGTGTCGGGATTTTCCCACCGGATTAAGAAGTCGAATCACCTTCAATACAGAACCTGGTAGCTGAGTTTTTTTCACTTTCCCGATCGCACCTTGCAGAGGTTCGCCTACCCTAAGGAAAAAATGGAACCAAGGGCAGATTTTGCAACCCTTGCCGGACAACCAAATTCTCTTCACCTCACACAGAACAAAAGTCTCGACGAGATGCCGAGCTGGGCGTTTTTCCCAGTGCCCCCCTTTCATATAAATAAATTGTTTATTTAATGGGGTAGACCATGCTCTCCCCTCATCTCAGCCAGATTTTCTAAAAATAACCCAGCCGTTGCACCCGTCACGCAGAATTTGATGCCAGTCAAAACCTGGTGACTGTTCAGGCATTTACATAGTCGCGACTGTCAAGGTTATAGTGGTCATAATTCCTTCGTTCGAGCAGAATCTATCCCTAAGTCGCGCCAAAAAACAAGCATCAATAAAAACCCATGTTTTTGGTTGAAAGAATTTATTCTGTCTTCAATCTCCCCATAATAGATATAACCATATACAATAACAACTATAACCATATACAAAATTAAAATGTTTAAACCATCATTTCTCATTTTTCCTTACCATAGAATAATGCATGTCCTTTTGTATTATTAAAGGCTAAATCTATCGTTCTTTTATGATGCAATTTATATAATAATTGTTCATTCATAATCCTTCTAATTACCCTGCCTCACTGCGTGCCTCTATTATATGTGTCATCAGTACAC
>LPNX010497803.1:0-110623 GCA_001517045.1 Pseudotsuga menziesii
ATATATATATATATATATATATATATAATTGAAAGAAATGATCAAATAAATCGTCAGTGCCTTAAATGGAGTCAATGGGGAAAATAATGTGCTTGCATGCGCTTGAATGAATGTTTTGCAAATGTCTCTTGGTAGATTTTAAATTAATGTGGAATGTGGATGAATTAAATTAGGCGAAAAGGGTACTCCAGATATACCCGAGGGGTACTTGGAGTATGTCCAAAAGTGAACTTTCACGGCTACCCGCAAGGTGGTTTGTGGGTTGGAACGGAGTCTCGAATACTATTGTTCATAATGCACCCGTCAGGGTGTGACAGAGATCGACGCCTCAAGGTTACTTTCCAGTTGTTCCCACTCCTTTGGGTATTTTGCCACCATTTACAGTTCGTTCAAGGCATTGGATTTTTTCCTGATGGTTTTTCAATTTAGGAGGTGAAGACTAATTAATCTAGTCACTCAAGTGCTTTTGATGCAGCTTGACTGATCGGATGAACCGCAGCCAAGTACAGAGCATACACACTGGATTCTTTGTTATTTTTAGAAAATTTTAAAAGAGGTGTTCTTATTAAAAACAAAACCCTCCAGGAACTTCTTTCGATCCAAGTGGACTGTAATTAGGAATAATGCCTCCTACGGACAGAAGCTATTCCTCTGGTCTGAATGGTTCAGATCCAGAACAAATGAGTGAATAACTCGCTTGAAGACCTTCCCTGAACGTTATAGAAGCCTGGAATATAACTCTGATGAAAGACCTGTATACCTGTAAGACATATCAACATACAAACACATCAAAGCTACCAGAAAAACATCTACACGTCCATATTAGTGACTAAGGAATCCAATAACATATATGCGATATTTACACAACAAACATGTGGGAAGGAAATCAACTTTGCATTAGAAAATAAATGAAAGATCTTACAACCATGTGCCTTAGTGTCGAGACACTCCTTCACAAGACTAACACCTTATCCCCAAAAGCTAAAACTTGCTCTCTATGCTCTCCAATGATTTGGACTAGGTAGTCAATTCAACAGCATAACAATACCATTCAGTTCTCCCCCTCAACTATGGATCTGAGCTTGTATTTATAAGGCTCAATGGATAGGGATAGTTGAGAGAATTATGGGTGAGGTGGATCCAAGATCCTACCAAGAGGGATATCGAGCTCAACCTAATCCATATGGATAGGGATAAGGGAGGACAAGAGGCTCATGATCTAGAAGCCTCGAGAAACTTCTCTTTTTCCCATTTTACCCAGGTCATCGCTTTTGTTCCCTTATGACAGAGCAGTTTAGGTGAGAACTGCTTTAATAACAAAGCCTATAGGCAGTGGCACTACTTCTGTATAATAGGACACAGGAAGTGCTGAAAAAGGTACCGCTCATCAGCCAAAGGATAAGCATGATGCTAGGTTTTTTCAAGTAGAATTAACATCCAGAGCAAGTTTCCACTCCAAGTTTTGGAATTAAGGGAAAACACAGGGGTTAAGGATCTCATCACATGATGGTCACAGGATTTTGGTATAATAGAATGCCCCCCAAAGCGTGAGGGTTAGAGGGATACGATAAGTGGGAGATTTGAGAGAACAAGTTGTCACTTCGAGGTGAGAATGTTAGCTTAGTTGGAGAATGTTGTCAAGTAGGCATCTACAGTACATCATTAATTTTGACTCATAGACAAATGTAACCAACTCATGGCTGCAAACCCATACAAAGCAAATCCATGAGAGGAATAAACAGGCATGGCTACTAGAATACATCGTAGATCCATGTGATAGAGGACTCAAACTTGGACATAGCTACCAGTCATACAACATAGATCTATGTCATACAGACACAAATTTGAGCATATCCATGATCATACAAATGTGGATCCATGCTAGATATACAAAACTCCATCGTAACCTAGGGAAATCAATGAGCGCTAAAAAAATACCCAGGGTCTTTGTCTCGTATTCCACAAAGTATGATTCTATCCATGTGATTACAATGTTCTGAAGTCGAACATGGTAGAAACCACTTGATTACCGACCAATGATGTGAACCGTTAACAAGTGCGAGGGAGATCACCATTGATTTCAATGATTCCCAAGGTACCCTAGTATAATCTATTGAGTGTGAATAGATGTCTTGATGTCGAACACCCAGTTGATTCTATCGATCAAAGGTTAATGATGTGAACCTATGTCAAGAGCGAGAGAATATGTCATTGAGGCATACAGATCTCGAGGTACTAAATTTTGTTTCTAAGACTATTTCCTGCATGATGAGATGATGTCGAAAGGAATAGTCTTGTCGAAGGAGGGCCATGATGAGTCCTACATCGATGACACAAAACTCAGAACAAAGTTCTAGAATCATGTGAATAAGGTAACCATAAGACTGACTCAAAAGTACTGACATAGAGACAAATTTGACTGCAGAGGTAAAACTTCTTCAACTTCCCTTTGAACATCGGGCGACATGACAAAAGACTTGGCAGCATGACTAGACCAGACAAACACACAATGCGACGATGGACAATGTATCCTTTTGAAAGAATCAAAGGAGTGACATGACTTATGAAAGTGGATCATCACGAAGATCAGCTGAATACCCAATTGACTGAAATGATATGTAGACAAGTGCCATGTTCAAAGGTAATGACAAACTACCAGTTATTTTCAAAATGATTCCCTTCCCATTTTCCCCATCATGGTTGATGAGTGCCTCTTTTCAGTTTTACGAGTTCAAAGAGGGTAACAAACACTCGTTTCGCTTATCAAGCGATGAGTCCAAACTCATATTTTTTACGAACCTGAGAAAGGAGGGGTTCATTCCCAAAAAAGGGTCTTTCAATGTTTAATTTAATGATTCCAATGAAATAAAACTCAGTGTAGTTCATGTTTAGAGAGTCTGAATAAACTAAAGAAAACTCCAAAGGGGTCCTTTTTCGTATGATTTAGTCCCTAAGGCCCAAAAAAGTATAAAATAATACCTTAGAGAACTCTTCCAGTCATGATTGGCTGGAGTGTTCCTTTTTCATAAATAGTCCATCTGAACCGAAAAAGAGATAACCTACAGTCAAAGAGACGACTCTTCAAATACTTTTACGAGTATGAAGAAGACAAGTACTCAACAATCTTTTCATATTTAGGGAATCTGAAAGGAGTTTAAAGGAGACTCTATTAGACTTTTTCATGTTTGAATCCAGAGCACAAAAAAGTAATAAACTAAGCTCAAACCACTTTTCATGTTTTAACCAGAGCACGAAAATGAAAAGTAAGCTCAACACCATCTTACTATTTTTAACGATCTCAAATATCAATTGAAAGAATGCTCGAACATTGGTTTCAGTTTTATGCAAGCTCAAAACCAATGAGTAAACTATGCTTGAAAAATCCCATTAACATGATATACATAGGTTGGAAGCTTACCCCCAGCATGATTGCTAGCGAAGCTTACCCCTAGCATGGTTCCTAGGGGCTTGACATGCCCTCCAAGCTTCGTTTCGTCTGACGATTCTTCTTCCATACCCAACCTAAAAACCTGGTTACTAATGTGAAAATGTTCGCCAGGGGGGTAGGAAGAACGAGAATCAAGCAGGAGAAAAGAAGGTTCAAGTTCTAACACTAAAGTGAAGACTCGACTCAAGGGAAGGGGATCTATTTCATTTTTACACAAGCTTGAAACAGACAGTAACTATGCTTGGAACATGGTTTCATTTTTATGCAAGCTTGAAACCAAAAGGTAAACTATGCTTAAGGAAACCTACTTCATTTTTTAACGAGCTTAAAATAGAAAATGAACTATGCTCAAGAATGGTTTAATTTTTATGCAAGCTTGAAACCAAAAGGTAAACTATGCTTGAGGAGATCCATTTCATTTTTTAACGAGCTTGACATAGAATGGGAACTTTTCTCATAGGCATATGCTTCATTTTTTAATGAGCTTGGCATAGAATGGGAACTTTGCTCACCACATGGTTTCATTTTTATGCAATCTTAAAAAGCGGTGCCCTAGGTAAAATGGGAAAAAGAGAAGTTTCTCGAGGCTTCTAGATCATGAGCCTTGTGTCCTCCTTTATCCCTATCAATATGGGTTAGTTGGAGCTTGAGATCCCCCTTGGTAGGATCTTGGAGCCACCTCACCCACAATTATCTCAACTATCCCTATCCATTGAGCCTTATAAATACAAGCTCATATCCATAGTTGAGGGGGAGAACTGAATGGTATTATTATGTTGTTGAATTGACTACCTAGTCCAAATCATTGGAGAGCATACAGAGCAAGTTGGAGATTTTGGGGATAAGGTGTTAATCTTATGAAGGAGTGTCTCGACACTAAGGCACATGGTTCTAAGCTCTTTCATTTATTTTCTAATGCAAAGTTGGTTTGATCCCTAGTGGAGTCTCCAGATTTGTAATCAAGAATAATGCACCTTTTGTGGACAGAATTTGTTCCTCTGGCCTGAATGGTTCAGATCCAGAACAAATGAGTGAATAACTCGATTGCAGACCTTCCCTGAACATTATAGAAGTCTAGAATATAACTCTAATGAAAGACGTGTATGCCTGTAAGACATATCAAACATACATACACATCAAAGCTACCAGAAAAACATCTACACGTCCATATTAGTGAATAAGGAATCCAATAACATATATGCGATATTTACACAACAAACATGTGGGAAGGAAATAAACTTTGCATCAGAAAATAAATTAAAGAGCTTACAACCATGTGCCTTAGTGTCGAGACACTCCTTCACAAGACTAACACCTGATCCCCAAAAGCTCCAACTTGCTCTCTATTCTCTCTAATGAATTGGACTAGGTAGTCAATTCAACAGCATAACAATACCATTCAGTTCCCCCCCTCAACTATGGATATGAGCTTGTATTTATAAGGCTCAATGGATAGGGATAGTTGAGAGAATTGTGGGTAAGGTGGCTCCAAGATCCTACCAAGGGGGATCTCGAGCTCAAACTAACCCATATTGATAGGGATAAGGGAGGACACGAGGCTCATGATCTAGAATCCTTGAGAAACTTCTCTTTTTACCATTTTACCCAGGACGCCACTTTTGTTCCCTTATGACAGAGCGATTTAGGTGAGAACCGCTTTAAGAAAAAAATCCTATAGGCGGTGGCACCGCTTATCTATAACAGGACACAGGTGGTGCTGAAGAAGGTACCGCTCATCAGCCAAAGGATAAGTGTAGTGCTAGGTTTTTTCAAGTAGAATTAACATCCAGAGCAATTTTCTACTCCAAGTTTTGGGATTAAGGGCAAACACAGGGGTTAAGGATCTCATCACATGATAGTGACAGGATTTAGGTATAACATGGACCTCAATCAGGGAATGAAGGAGGGGTTAATTTTATTTCTTTCATGAAAACAACAATGAAAATGGAATCAAAGACACATGACACCGATTTTCTAATTAGTCCTGCCACGCATCTCTTTCCCCTTGCGGGTCACTCGGGAAGTCGTGGGGTAAGTAGTATGATTAATTTTTAATTGAAAATATGGAATAATGTGAAATATTATCAAATTATACAATCCTGCATGTCAATACTAAACTAGAACAGAAACAAGGTGAAACAATGTAAAAAATAACACGGACGTGAATCCCCCCAGGGGGGATGGTGAATAGGCTCAAAAAGGCCTATTCAAAAATATTTTTCTTCTTATTAGCAGCAATTACAATATCAGCAAACTGAAATTAATCCACTTATTCCTTATATGGAATGAGACCAAAGGTTTACAAATTGCAAAAATTTGAAATTTTGGGAAGACGGAGACCCCTTGGGGGGTTTCGAATAGTCCAAAAATGCTTTCCGGAAAGCGCCTCGTCCTATTATTTGTTACACCTGCTAAAAAAAAAAAATATTATCATAGTTAAATATTCCCAAAAGTAATTTGAAAGTACTTTTGGATGAACAAACTTTTTACCCAAAAATTCTAAGTTAAAATAGTTTTTAAAGAAGCGAAAAAGGAACCAAGGAAAGAAAGCTTTCCTTGGGATCTTGGCCTGCTTTGGGGACAGCCAATATGAAGCACTTAAATTTCTGAATATAAATTTGTATATTCTAAGGAAACAACCATGCATTCAACAAGCTTTAGATCTACTTTCACAGCCTTGAAAAATGACAATTTTCCCTAAAACTAGATCTAGAATGCTTGTAAATTTTCTTTTAGGAATGAGATCTATTTTATGAGATTTAAGGTAGAACGATATATGGAAAATAAACTCTGAAATTGATATATATAAACAATTTTAAAGCTGCAAACAAGTAACCGGACTGATTTTAGAAAAACATGGAGGAAGAGGAAAAGAAGAGCATTCGTTGCCGAGGAATGGATCTGCAAAGAACACTAGTTAGTGGAATTCAAAGGGACAATGCCTTCACAAAATAGTCATATGCCTAGTGGATTCAATCTAGATCCACATTTCATCCAAACCCTATTACCTAAAAACTAACAAACAATCCTGCACAAAACTTCATCAGATCTGGATAGAATTATATGAAGAAAGAGAGGGATTACATGCAAATAAAATTATTTAAACATGTATGATCTGAATCTTTAAGCATATATACTATGATATATTGAAAATCAAGTAATATTACTTTCCCATCTATACTCCTATTGATTCAACTGAATCATTAATCTAGACAGGATTCAGATGCAGAAATTGAGAGAAAGCCAACGGTAAAAAGCTGCAAGACAATGTTAAATCCACACATATAAAAGCATTACACCGATTTGGTCTCCAAATATTCACTTTATTCCAATAGAAAAATATATTACACAGTATTACAACAGCAATAGCTCCTCAATCCAACTCTAGCTAACTCGGAAAGAAGGTAGCCATGCTTTATTTATACATAAAATTGAAACCCCAGCCCTGTTATACCAAAATACTGCCACCATTATGTGATAAGACATTTGACATACTTACTTGCCCTAAATCCCAGATTCTGGAGTGGAAACTAAATGGGTTTTCATCAATCTTACATGAAAATTCCCAGCACCGCGTATGCCCCTTTATCCAGGAGCGGTACCCTTGTTCGCACCGCCCATCAGCTGTTTCCCTTAAGTGGTGCCACCGCTTGTTGCCATTGGTCCATAAGCGGTTATTACCAGAACCGCTTTGTCATAGAAGGAGAAGCACGGTACCCTGGGTAAAAAGGCAAAAAGAGAAGTTTCTCGAGGCTTCTAGATAATAAGCCTCATGTCCTCCCTTATCCCTACTGTTGTGGGTTGGTTGAGCTCAAGATCCCTCATCCTAGGATATTAGAGGCCACCTCACCCACTAATTTCTCAACCTACTCTATTCATCAAAGCCCTATAAATATGAGCTCATAGCCATGGTTGAGAGGAGAACATTGAAGGTATTGTTATGCTGTTGGATTGGTCCTTGGCCCAAGATCATTTGGAGAGAGCATAGAGAGCTAGAGTCAGAGATTTTGGGGACGAGAATTTGGTTTCATGGAGATGCATGTCAACACTAAGGCTTGGTTGTAAACTTATTCATATTTCATTAATGCAAGTCAATTTTTGTCCCACATATGTTGTTGTTGTTGTGATTTTGCATATATGTTGCTAGATTCTTTAGTCACTAGCATAAATTAGTAGATCATATTCTGGTTGCTTTGATCTATTTCATGTTGAGCTTGATTGCAGGTACACAAGTGGACTATCAAATCCTTGTATTCCAAATATCTACAGCATCTAGGGAGAGTCTTCAACCTCTGTCCTCTATTTGTTCTAGATCTGAACCATTCAGACCAGTGGAACACCTTGCTGTCTGCAGAAGGTGAAATATTACAGCTAACAAATTTGGCGACTCCACTGGGGAATGAAGTTGTGTATCAGTCATTCTAATCTTCCTCAGTCTACAACTCTTGTCTGAATCCAGGCTCCTTCTTCAACTCTCTTTAGTCAGATCTAATTTCTGACTTACTCCATTTGGGTTTGAAACCTCCAGATCTATTCAGATCTGAGTCATTTTGGTCTTTTATGCTCTGTTTCCATACTCAATTCAACATATTTTCCTTGATCTAGTCTTTTTTTGATGTGATCTATCGTTCTCTTTGTGTTTGGATTTTTTATAGGGAACCGCACATGTTCTGTTGTCAAGGAGCGGTGCCACCGCCTGAACAGAATGAGCAGTACGAGGTGCCACCGCCTGAATCCAGTGAGCAAGAAGTGGTTCTGCCTCAAAACTGCCTGTCAACAGCTTCATCTGCTCGGTGCCAGGTAGGCCCTGTTCCAGACTTTGTATTTTGATTTTTGTGTGTTTTTGGCTTACTTTTTGATGAAAATGAAGTGTATTTTTGAGAAAAAATACTCCCTCACGGCCGGGAGGGGCGTGAATTGTGTATTCTGCAGTCACTTTGATTGTTGTATTCTTTCTGCATTCAAAGAGATTTTATGTTTCTTGCATTGGATTTTACATTATTTTCTTTGCTTGAAACCTCTTGCTCTTTTCTGTGGACATTATTCATTGGAATTGAAAATATACATTACATTTTCATGTGTAGGCTTTGATTTGTTTTGGACTTGGAATGCATGAGTAATCCGTGTTGTTTTGAGTCTTCCTTTGCTTGGGGTAATTCTTGTTTCCTTTTGCATGCTGAGTTTTTCAGTGCTTGGTAGGAAATATTGGTTCTTCATTTCCTTGTCTGTTTCAAAGAGAAGTTTTAGTTTTCTCTCTCCTTTGCTTTACTTGCAAGTTTGTTGAATGATTTTCTTCTTGTTTTGTGCATGATTGTTTGAAATTCTAGATCTTACTTTCATTAAGAAGAAATATTTGTTTTCATCTTTGTGTGCATTGGAGTTAGATTTGTTTGGAAACGTTAGTGAAATCGTCTTTCCGTTGAGTTTTTATGCATATTTTTCAAGCATGAAAATATAGGAAACATTTTGATTTATGTTATATGTTCTCTAGATCCCTTTCTTATTTTCTTTGAAGATTTTTTGGGGCGCATTGATATTTTACTTTTTGTTTGAAAAGATAGAATTGCATTTGCATTTGGGTGTGCATTTTTTGGGAAGAAAAGTAAATCTCTCTCCCTCTCTTAGGTAGGATTTCATTGAAGAGGAAAAATTGCATTTTCATATAGATCAGTGTGCATCTTCTTTAAATTCAAGTTTTCACTCCATGGTTCCACCTAAGCGCACAAGATAAAATTAATGGTAGTACTAGGTTAAAATTTTTAGCAATTTGTGTGATAGGTTAAAGACGTGTTTGGCCGTCGTTAAGGGACTCGCGCGGTTCTTCCACGTACCATTGGTATATCAAACGGCCTTTCACGTACCCTTGAGGTATATAGAAATGTACTTCACGTACTCAATTGTATATCAAAACTTCCCTTGTGTATGGTTATGCATTAGACAGCACTACTACCGATTTGAGCTCCCTTGTACCTTGCGTATATCGGGATACCCTTTTAGGAATCCTCAAACCATTTGAGTTATCCTTCTGGCCTGTCCTGTGAGATTCCTGACTCTTATCCACTCCTTTCACATGTTTGCATGTTGCTTTTAGTTTGAGTAGTACTTACTTGTGCATGGTAGTTAGGGGGTTATTAGAGAGTTTAGAGATGGCATCCTCATCTGGGACTACCACTCAAGAGGTCCCTTTCCATGGTGTACCTTTTGTATTCCCTCCAAGTGAAGGTATTGGTCCTCCCTTTATTACCACTCTAAATATTCCTGGATTAACTATAGGATTACCGGTCTGGATTTTTAATCCGGTAATTCCTGTTACACCTAATGTCTCAAATGTCACTTCTCCTCTGAGAGAGGATCGACCTCAACCTAATCCTGCTGCTTCTTCACCAGTTGTGGCTTCATCTCTTTCTTCTTCTTCGCTTGACCAAAGCTCTATGGTTAGTAGTCATGTGGGTAAGAAGAAGAAGAAAGGGAAGGGTAAAAAGAAGAAGGATAAGAAAGAGAAAAAGCAGCAACCATCTGCTCTTGATGGTGCTCATTCTAAGAGAACACCCGGAAAATCCAAGTTCCCTTGTAAGCTTTGCAAGGGGGACCACCTTCTTAAGGAGTGTCCTGGCCTCTCCTGTGTACAAGAAGAGTGGTCTAAAAGATCCAAACCGTCTGTGTCATCAACCTCTGATCATCATGTTGACGATTCTCCCTCAACCAGTGACCCATTGGTAAAAGGTCGTAAGGGTAAAGTCTTGTATCCTTGTTTGATATGCAAGGCTATGCATCATACTTTTCTTTGTCCAAGCATGGATGAAGCTTTGCGTTGGTTGGAAAATATTACTGATCATCAACAGGTGATTCCAACAAGTGATAGTAAGTTATCCCTCGATCCCCCACTGGTTGACCAAGTGGTCTATTCAGATTTATATGTGGTTGATCCCACTCTTCCTTTGGAGAGTGAAGTTAAATTGGTCGAGTCAGTGTCATTTCCACCCAATCCCGCTCTTTCATTACAGAGTGTTAAGACTAAAGTAATCTCTATGACCAAATCTTCGTCTTGTTCTTCTCTTCCAGTAGAGAATGAACTGAAACCTGCTGACATTTTTATGCTTCATTCTGATTGTTCTCGACAAGAGGAAATTTTGTCTGTTTCGACAGAACCCTCTCCAAGTAGTGAGGTTATTTCCTTTGACTGGAGTAACCTAATAGAGTCTCATCTTCATTCAAGTTTTCCTTTCCAGCTGAGTTGTGAATGTTACTGCTAGGCAGATACTCCGCACTGTTGTTGACGAAGGGGATTCTATTAGTATTCTATCCTCAACTACTTGGAAAGCTTTAGGATCTCCTCAGCTTGTGCCAGCCACCGATCAGATACTGGCTTTTAATCGAATACCTACTGCACCTTTAGGGATCCTTCCTCGTTTGCCTATTGCATTAGGAGGGAAACTATCTGCATTGATGTTATGGTGGTCCAAGGTCCTTTAGATTTCAATCTACTCCTTGGATGTGATTATTTTTATGCCATGAATGTTGTTGTGTCCACATTATTTAGATTTATGCATTTTCCCCATGATGGGAAGATTGTGACCATTGATAAGCTTTCCTTTGTTACACCTGACCATCACATTACTCCTAGTAATCAGACTGCCATGAACATGCAGCATGTTCTTGTGGTTCCTTCCCCTTATTCTAGTTAGCTTCTTCCCATCATTGGTAAAATGGGGGGGCATGGCTCTAGTCTATAGACATCATAATGGAGCTAAGTCGCTAGCTTTTATGAAATGGGGGCAACCTACCAACCTCTGGATATCATGTTTGGTAGGAGCAGTTTTGCGAGAATGGTTTACCTTTTGGTTTCAAGCTCGTTAAAAAATAAAACCACTCCTCAAGCATAGTTTACCTTTTGGTTTCAAGCTTGCATAAAAATGAAACCATGCTCGCGAGCATAGTTTACTTTTGGTTTCAAGCTCGTTAAAAAATAAAACCACTCCTCAAGCATAGTTTACCTTTTGGTTTCAAGCTTGCATAAAAATGAAATCATTCCTGAGTATAGTTCATTTTCTATTTCAAGCTCGTTAAAAAATGAAGTAGGTCTGCTAGAGAATAGTTTACTTTGGTTTCAAGCTCGTTAAAAAATAAAATGACTCCTCAAGCATAGTTTACCCTTTTGGTTTCAAGCTTGCATAAAAATGAAACCATGTCAAGAGCATAGTTTACCCTTTGGTTTCAAGCTCGTTAAAAAATAAAACCACTCCTTAAGCATGGTTTACGCTTTTGGTTTCAAGCTTACATAAAAATGAAACCATGTCTTGAGAAAAGTTCCCATTCTGTGTCAAGCTCGTTAAAAAATGAAACGGATGCCTGTGAGCAAAGTTCCCATTCTATGTCAAGCTCGTTAAAAAATGAAATAGATCTCCTCAAGCATAGTTTACCTTTTGGTTTCAAGCTTGCATAAAAATGAAATCATTCCTAAGCATAGTTCATTTTCTATTTCAAGCTCGTTAAAAAATGAAGTAGGTTTCCCTAAGCAAAGTTCCCATTCTTTGTCAAGCTTGTTAAAAAATGAAACAACACCTGACCATCATGTCAAGTTCTGACCATCATGTCATTCTTCCCTGAGCATAGTTCATTTTCTATTTCAAGCTCGTTAAAAAATGAAGTAGGTTTCCTTAAGCATGGTTTACCCTTTTGGTTTCAATCTTGCATAAAAATGAAACCATGTTCCAAGCATAGTTACCTTTTGTTTCAAGCTTGTGTAAAAATGAAACAGATCCCCTTACCTTGATTCGAGTCTTCACTTTAGTATTAGAACTTGAACCTTCACCTGCCTGATTCTCATTCTTCCTACCCCCTGGTGAACATGTTCACATTAGTAACCAGGTTTTTAGGTTGGGTATGGAAGAAGAATCGTCAGATGAAATGAAGCTTGGGGGCATGTCGAGCTGCTAGCAACCATGCTATGGGTAAGATTGGTTAGCAAACATGTTGGGGGAAAGATTCCAACCTCTATATACCATGTTAATGGGATTTTTCAAGCATAGTTTACCCATTGGTTTCAAGCTTGCATAAAAATGAAACCAATCCCTGAGCATTCTCTCAACTAATCTTCGAGCTTGTTAAAAACAGTAAGATGGTGTTGAGCTTATGAATCCAGAGCATGAAAAAGTAATAAACTAAGCTCAACCCACTTTTCATGTTTTAACCAGAGCACGAAAACATGAAAAAGTCTAATGGAGTCCTCTTTAAACTATTTTCAGACTCCCTAAATATGAAAAGATTGTTGAGTGATTGTGTCTTCTTCATGCTCGTTAAAGTATTTGAAGAGTCGTCCGTCTGATGGTAGGTTATCTCTTTTTCGGTTCAGATAGGACTATTTACGAAAAAGTATCACTCCAGCCTATCATGACTGGAAGAGTTCTCTAAGGTATGATTTTACACTTTTTCAGGCCTTAGAGACTAAATCATACGAAAAAGGACCCCTTTGGATTCTTCTTCCGTATTCCTTCAGACTCTCTAAACATAAATGATACCGAGTTTTCTTTCAGTGGACTCATTAAAATTAAACATTGAGAGACCCGTTTTGGGATCGAACCCCTCCTCTCTCAGGTTCGTAAAACATATGAGTCTGTACTTGTCTTCTGACAAGCTATAACGAGTGTTTGTTACCCTCTTTGAACTCGTAAAACCAAAAAGAGGCACTCATTGATCATGATGGAGAAAATGGGAAGGGAATCATTTTGCAAATAATGGCAGTTGTTTGTCATTACCTTTGAACATGGCACTTTTCTGCACAATCATGTCAGTCAATTGGGTATTCAGCTGATCTCCGTGACGATCCACTTTCATGAGTCATGTCAATCCTTTGAGTCTTTCAAAAGAATGCATTGTCCACTGTCGCATCATGTATCTATCCTATTTAGTCATGCTGCCAAGTATTTTTGTCGTGCCGCTCGATGTTCAAAGGGGATTTGAAGAAGTCTTACCTCTGCAGTCAATACAGTCTTTGTGTCAGTATCTTTGAGTCAGCCATATGGTTACTACATTTACATCATTCCAAAACTATGTTCTGAGTTTCATGTCATCGATGTGGGACTCATCATGGCCCTCCTTTGACGAGACTATTCCCGTCGACATCAACTCATCATCCGGGAAGTATTCTTAGAAACAATGTTTAGTACCTTGAGATCTATATGCCTTAATGACAAATTCTCTTGCTCTCGACATATGTTCACATCATTGACCTTTGATCGATAGAATAGACTGGGCGTTTGTAGACACTGAGAGGGGAGGTGAATCAGTGTAAAGCAATTTTTATGATTTTTCTTGACCTATCACACTTAACTACCAATTCATCATTTCATTATTCTACCAATCTCATAATCATTTCATAAACTTCATCATTCACATATCATAGCATTTAACTCATCAAGAACCATAACACAGAAGAACACCACACCATATAAATTTGTAATATTTTTATATTAGTTTTGGTTCGGCTACAACCGTTAGGAAAAATCAGCACCTACTGATATGGAGAGCACCTACTCTTAATCCAGGACCCTGCCTGGTTTTCTTAGACCCTGCTAAGAAAGGTTTGAGGTATCCTAACCTCAAAATGCAAGTCAAGCTTGCATTTACAATTTAAGCTCACTGTTCACATCAACATCATCTGTCTCTTCAATCTGTTTTGCTGCTGGTCAATACTGCTGATCATCTGCTCAACACTCTCATCAATACTGCTGCAACCACTTCTCAATCTCTATTGTACATCAACGTTGCTTATCAATCATCTTTGTTCAATACTGTTGGTCAATCTCATCAATCTACTGATCAATTTGTTCATCAACACTAGTCATCATGTCTGTTAATCATATGTTTATCACTGCTGCTCAGCATCTCTGTTGGTCATCAATATGTCCTCAATCATGCCTTCACCTTGTCATTCCCTTGTCACACTATCTGTCAACACAGAAATTGTTCTCTGTCATTAACTTCTTATCAGCATATCATTCTTATGTCACGTCCAAGTGAAGCCATTCACTTGTTTCTGTCAAATGTCTTATCTTCAATCTACTGAAGGTTAACGTCCTCAACTGGTCATAGATTACAAGTATATATCAGTCATCAAACACCATTTATGCTAGCATCATCATTCCATGTGCATCATAGTGCATGAGAATACATCAACATCACAGATTGCTCATGGAGTATAGATCACAACTCCACTGTACTATGAAATCTACTAGTACACACACTTGTGCACTTCAACACATACACACACTTCACTTAGTGTACATCTTTGTGCCTGCTCTGTTCACACACTTACCACTTACTGTACACTTATATTTCATCAATACCACTGAAGTCACTGCATATCATATACTACTACATACATCCCACTTCATATACCACACTTGTATACTCTTACACTCTTCATTGATCACTCATTATACATCCACTGCATATCACTTATACATACTATTGTTCATGTATGTGTGCATCATTGTTTATCACTGTACATATACTCATACCACACTACTCACTCATTTTACATTCATCCATATGTCACTTGTCATTGACTATTTTCACATCATTTACTTGTACACTAACATACCCTTTACTGTATATACATATACTCACTGTATAGAAGCACATTACAAACACTTGTTTATATCTCGGTATATACAGAGTTCATTCACTAAACATACACACTCACAACACTGTTTAAAACATATATCATGCCCAGTCTTTTCAGTCATTCACTATCCCATAAAATCATGTTCCTGCTACCTTTAAAATTCATGAAAAGCCTGTAACATCCACAAGCTGCCTCAGCCTCTGTCTATCTGAATTTCAGTCCTCCATATGTTCAACAAAGCATCCACCCAATTCTTCAAACTGCTAGTGATGTCCTAAATCCCAAAAATCAGAGACAATAAAACTTACCAAAATCTGAGTATAATGGTTGCTGCTGCAAAAGTTCACCTCACCCGAATTTCTTCAGAAGCTGCCACAGTTCAATCAACCTTTCAAAGCTAGGGCATGTTTCTTTGACAGCTTGGAAGAGCATCAAACTCAGACTATCTTTGGAAATCCTTCAATACTCGGACTGTCTTGACTGTGTGAATTGCATACATGAACTAGGGCTTTTAAAATGCTTGCAAACATTGTCAAAAATGTCATGTCAAGCTGCTATCAGACTTCAAGGCATCTAGACTGTTCATACTGTCATCATCAAAAGTATGTGTATGTAACATAGCATGATTGTTTTCATATGATTTACTTGTACACTGCTTTCCATACAACTTGTGTTGTCTGTGTCTGCAGAAGGCCTGTGTGAAGACTTTTAATCTCATACAATAGGCAGCATCAAACTTCAACTACTGCTATATCACTGAATGTTAATACATCAATGTCATCTAAGCATAATGTCTTCATATTACTGTCTTCTCATTATACAGACAATAATTTCTGAATCTAAACTTAAAAGAAACATGCTAGATAATCATAGCTTTCAAGACAATGTCTTGACCAAACTACAAATGGCTGCCTTAAAGAAGGTAGTCAAACCATCAGTTCAGACATTATCATGCTAGGGAATCGTCACTGTCATCAAGGTGTCTTTATTTTGCAATAGGGCTTTGTATACCTTCTTCAAATAAAAACTGTGGATAGTTCATGCACCACTACTGAACATTCATCACTGTTCGGACTGTATACTGCTGTCAATACTTCGGTGGTATGTCTGAAGAAGACACTACCCATAGTCAACCTCCACCAAGGCTGTAGCAGCCTAACCACCAGCAAGGGCAGCTTGCTGATCACACCAAGGATGTTCTACGCTTGGACTGTCACATAAAAAAATAAAACAAAACTTTTCTGCTGCTCCAAAGAATTCTATTATGTCAGTATTTTTTTTTTTTCAATCCACAAAAAATAGAGTTGTTCACTTCTTTTCACAAAAGAAGCTAGGGCTATCCACAAAAAGTTTATGACTGTTGTTATAAAAAAGAGGACTGTAGGAGACCACTATCAAACCAAAATTTTTGCTATCCTACAAAAATCACAATGCCTCAGCTAGGGCAAAAAAAAACAGTCCTTCAAAATTATGATTTCATCCCCAAGAGAAAGCAACTTGGCTCCACCAAAATTATTCTCCATAGCCCAGCAATTTTTCATGAAAAAACTGTCCAAAAATAAATATTTTGACCAAGAAAAATTTAGGTCTTTCCACAAGGCCGAATTTGCCTCAGTCACATACCCAAAATTTCTCAATCTGTTTGCCTACGAATTTCCTCAGTTAGCATATTTCCCGAAATTCTCCTTTGTTGTTCTGCGGCTGCCTCAGATCTCCATCAAAATTTCCACCTAAAAAATGAGGATTTGATGGGGTATAAATACTAAATTTTCACCCATATTTTGCTGAGCCGACATATAATATATTTTTTATTTTTTAATAAAAATTTGACTGAGCCGACTTTGTGTTTGACTGAGCCAACTTAAAAAATATTTTATTTCTGGGCCGACATTCTATTTCTGGGCCGACATAAAAAATATTTTATTTCTGGGCCGACATTCTATTTCTGGGCCGACCTTTGAAGGCATTTTCAAGTTTCTTCATCAAGGCATCTTCAAGGGCTCTTTCATTGATTCTATCAATACAAGGGCTTCCACTTCAAGCCAAGGGCAACCACCACATGCCAGAGACCATGTTGGCATCAATGACAATTTCATCAACAGCGTTCGACATCAGGACATCTATTCACACTCAGTAGATTGTACTAGAGTACCTTGGAAATCATTGACATTAATGGTGATCTCCCTCGCACTTGTTAACGGTTCACATCATTGGCCGGTAATCAAGTGGTTTCTACCATGTTTGACTTCAGATCATTGTAATCACATGGATAGAATCGTAATTTGTGGAAGACAAGACGAAGACCTTGGGCATTTGTTTAAAATCACTCATTGCTTTTCCCCAGGTTACAATGGAGTTTTGTATATCTAGCATGGATCCACATTTGTATGGTCATGGCTATGCTCAAATTTGCGTGTGTATGACATAGATATACATTATATGTCTGGTAGCTATGTCCAAGTTTGAGTCCTCTATCACATGGATCTACGCTGTATTCTAGTAGCCATGCTTGTTTATTCCACTCATAGATCTACCTTGTATCAGTCTATAGCTATGAGTTTGGTTACTTATGTCTATGAGTCAACATACTGATGTACTACAGATTCCTACTTGACGACATACTCTGATCGAGCCAACATTTTCATCTCCTGGCGATGACTTGTTCTCAAATCTCTCGTTTACCGTATCCCTCTAAGACTCATGCTTTGGGGGGCATCCTGTTATACCAAAATCCTATCACCATCATGTGATAAGACATTTGACATACCTACTTGCCCTGAATCCCAACTTTTGGAGTGGAAACTAAATGGTTTTTCATCAATCTTACATGAAAATTCCGAGCACCACATATGCCCCTTTATCCAGGAGTGGTACCCTTGTTCGCACCTCCCATTAGTTGTTGCCCATAAGCGGTGCCACCACTTGTTTCCCTTGGTCCATAAGCGGTTATTACCAGAACCACTCTGTCATAGAAGGAGAAGCACGGTACCCTGGGTAAAAAGGGAAAAAGAGAAGTTTCTCGAGGCCTCTAGATGATAAGCCTTGTGTCCTCCCTTATCCCTACTGGTGTGGGTTGGTTGAGCTCAATATCCCTCATCCTAGGATCTTAGAGGCCACCTCACCCACTAATTTCTCAACCTACTCTATCCATTAAAGCCCTATAAATATGAGCTCATAGCCATGGTTGAAAGGAGAACATTGAAGGTATTGTTATGCTGTTGGATTGATCGTTGGCCCAAGATCATTTGGAGAGAGCATAGAGAGCTAGAGTCAGATCTTTTGGGGATGAGAATTTGGTTTCATGGAGATGCATGTCAACACTAAGGCTTGGTTGTAAACGTCTTCATATTTCATTAATCCAAGTTGATTTATGTCCCACATATGTTGTTGTTGTTGTGATTTCGCATATATGTTGCTAGATTCCTTAGTCACTAGCATAGATTAGTAGATCATATTCCGGTTGCTTTGATCTGTTTCGTGTTGAGCTTGATTGCAAGTACACGGGTGGACTATCAAAGCCTTGTATTCTAGATATCTACAGTGTCTAGGGAGAGTCTTCAACCTCTGTCCTCTATTTGTTCTTGATCTGAACCATTTAGACCAGTGGAACACCTTGCTGTCCACAGGAGGTGAAATATTCCAGCTAACAAGCCCAAACGGGGTGCAAATCCCAGGGTGATAGACCACTGTAGCTGAAGGAGAGTCCATCAATGCCTGATTGAAGCTGAATTGAGCTTCTACTGAGTCTGAATGTCAATTGGGGGGCTGATTGAGCTGACACATCGACCTGCTGAGTGAATCATCAACCACAGAGCTCCCAAAAGAGCCCAAACATGTGGAGGAGAGAGAGAGGGCACAATTCCCCATAAAGGAGGCTGAAGTTCAACTCTGGATCTGCCCTGATCACCTCCTTTAGTCAAGGATTTGTCAGATCCAGTCAATCTGGTGCCGATGAGACTGATTTCAATCAAATCGGTTGAGAATCCATTGATCTAGGATTTTGGATTTGCTCCATTATTCATCAATTTATTATATAAAATAATCAATAATTGATTTTTTGGGGATTTCTGACCTGAGTGGTGGAGAACCACTCAAAACTAAGAAAAAGTGGGTCTATGGTTTTACATGGTGCTCTTAGCTTGAAAATGAGCACCCCTTCAGTTTCTTGCGCCTATGCTGTCAACTAATCAAGCTACTCATCTTAGACAACACTCTGCCAAAACTGTGTTGTCGCCTCCATGATTTTCTTGGCTTTTTGGTCCATGGTTTCGAACTGGGTCGCAATTTCTTCAATAGAAGCCTTCCATTCTGCAACTTGCTCCGACGGCATCATTGGTTGGACCAAGGCATTGAGTAGTAAATTTTTCCTAGAGCTGGACAATAGTTTGCCCCAATCGCTTGGCCTTATCAACTAGGGTGAGCTCGACCGTGCTCTCAAAGATATGCTAACAAGCCTCAGTGATAGCTTTCTTGACCTCGCCACATCTTGCACATAGCTATTCTTGTTCAATGATCAGGTAGTCTTGCACCTTCTTCAGCTCCATAATCTCCTTGGAAACCTTTCGTTGTAGCTCAGCTTGTGTCTCATTTAATGCATCTATTTCTCATACTTTTTCTTGCGCCAGCTACACCTGGACCTGATGCAGCTCCTCTGCCTCTTTATGCAACTTCTCAACTGCACTCTGTGACTGGACATATCCCTCAGTCAGCTCTTTCTATTGGTTTTCTAATTCTAGGGCAACAACGTGCTGCAACTCCAGCAGCGTCGAAGCAGATAACTTATTCAGATCCAAATCCATGCTCTAGATTGGTCGCAGCAATTGGTGTACTTCCTCATTTCCCACGTCAATCGCAGTCAGGGGAACTTGCACATTCCCATCCCGGGGCTTAAGGCTGATCAACGGGTCATCCTGCATGATAGGTCTCATGGAGGTCTTTCTAGAAAAAATATCAAAAATGGAATTTAACCTATCTCTTACCACACCAAATTCTTCATGGTTTGACTCTCGGATTGCCCGTGTCGTAGCCTCAGAGGAGTCTGTGACTGCTTTGATGAGACACTGCAGTTGGTCCTAGATTCCCAACCTGATACCACTGCCCACACCATATTCTTGGTGCCATTTGGTGTGAGTCTCCTCCCGCATGCACTGTACTTCGGTCTCGGGGTCCGTCGATGACTCATTGTCAAAGTCGTGAACACTCAGCTCCTTCTGGGTAAGCTCTTCCGAGGCATCAGGTGGCAGCTCCTTCGAAAGTTTGTCCTGACCCATAGGGTTGCACCATTCAGCTAGCCAGTCTTAAACAATAGCATCCAATTCTTCAACTGTGACTTTGTAAGCCAGAGGTAGCCACTTCCTGTAGGGGTCCCATCATGCCTAAATATAAATAGAATGTGGCCCGATAGCGAACCGAATGAGCCATTGATACTTGGTCATTGTATAAGGAGATACTCGGGGAACTATGATGGTTGTGGCTTGCAGTGCTTCCCAATAGACCCAAAAATGAATGGAACAGTCTACCTATCCACTGGGCTCTTCAACCCACCATAAGTTATAATATTGTGCGCTTCAACACACCTTTTCCGCATCAACTGGCATTGGTTGGTAGTCTTCAAGTTCCATCCAGGCAACTAGCGCAAGAAGAATTAATAGACAAATATATGAAAACGGCCACCCATCCTTAGCAACGAGAGCATCTTCGAGAAACTGGTTAATCAAGAATAAAGGCCAGTTCATCTGTACTCCTTTAGCGCACTTCTGGGTGCATGCGACGACACCCGAGTTACATTGGACCAGTCAATTTCCCTGAACAACCTTACTCACTAGAATCTGTGCATCAATACATACCACTTGTGTGTTGATGCTATCAATGCGATAAGCACAACCATCACCCTGTAAGCCAAAGCACTCCTTCAGCTGCTTGGAAAGCTTCTTGTCGGTATCCCTCCCATAGATATACTGCACCAGATCTTCCTCTTCCTTTGGCAAGCCCGTAATGCTCGCAATTAAATCTGCTGTGATAGGGATGGGCGTAATCAACCAAAGAGTCGTTCCATGAAAACAGGCCAAGATTTGCTTAACACATGCATGGGATTCATTCAGTCTCCCAAAATGAGGCATATTGATGAGCCCCAACAATCTAGAGTGGTCTAACCCACTCGCCCAAGGTTGAGGAATCTGTTGAATTGGGCACCCGACACCATTGGAACTAACTCGTAGGGCTCATCTCGGACATCTTTAAGTAACAGGAAATCATGGTCCTCAAACTTCAACATGATTTGAGGAGGGATGATATCGACCGAGCAGGTCATCCCCTCCAGTAGTGGCGGTAATTTTGGCTGATACTTATGATTTTTCATCGGCTGCCTCAGCTTGGCTCTCAGACACATAGGAAAACATATCCTAAGATATCATTAAAAGAGATGCCCTGAGCTATCATGGACTCTATAGCTCCCGATCTCGATGGCCCGGTCTGTGCAGTTCCTTCCCCTTGTACTCTAGCCGACGTGCGGGTGTGCCTCTTTTGTGGCGGCGTGGAACTGGGCTTCTGAGCCTGTCATTTCTGCTTGGGGATAGATGATGAGCCAACCGGCATGCTCATGACTTCTTCTTCGATGTTCTTGGGCCGAATAGGGGACTCTTGTTCACTGGAAATCTCAATTGCATCGAGGTCACTCAGCATGCCTCAAACCTTACAATGCACCCGACAACTCTAACCTTCTATTCTGCAACTCACTTGAAAGCTCACAACACACTCCACAATTCACACTCTGCTCACTCAACTAAACAATGTCATCCTCCAGCGTCCCACACGCTTTTAATAGCCATCTTCAATTCAAACTCATCATTGTCAAATCTATGATCACCATTATGACTAAATCCGTCGCAATCTTACCCTTATAACAGTCAAATCAACAATTAATGTGTGTTGCTTCAATAAGCACCGCCAACTAACTATTTTATCTACCTGCATTTATTACTAATTTAACCAACCCATAGCTCGGAAGCTGTCACAGGTGATCTCCTTGTTGTCGCTACTAACTCTTACCCTTGCACAGCCTTGTCCCCTAGGCTCGCCTTGCTACTAACTATTTTTTTTTTACAGCGTCTCAAGCATTGCGCAACCCTGGCCCCATCCTATATGGATTTAAGAGACTCCGATTGACAAGCGTCGGCAATACCGCACCATCTAATTACTGTAACTGAACTACACCTCCAGTAGTAATGGAATGAACAAGATACGAACCTCACCAGTGCATCTGTAACTTACCTAGATTCTTTATGAACTTCCTATTGTATAACAACACCAAATCTCCTTCTGCAAACTATTTTTTCTTAATGTGGCGATCATGCCACGCCTTATGTCGATCCTTCACAACCTGCTGGTGAAAGCTTGCAATAAAACAGTCTTCTTCAAGCTAGATCAACTGCACAATGCACTCTTCTAATTCTTCTGCATCATCCATGTTAGTCGCTGCAGCGATGTGCAAACTAGGAACAATATATTCCATGGGCATGACTGCCTCTTGCCCATAGACCAATTTAAACGGTGTCTGTCCTATCATCCATTTACAATTAGTGCGACAGGCCCACAGTACTGCTGGAATTTTTAAGTCCTAGTCATACCGATTAGCATTACAGACTTTTGTCAACATTGTTTCCAAAATTTTGTTGAACGCTTCAATAGTCCCATTCACCTACAGATGGTATGGTGTGATTTTCTTATGTTGCACCTACAATTCCTTAGTTAGTGCTCTCACCGTGCGGTTGATAAAGTGACTTCCCTAGTCACTCATCAAGATCCTGGGACACCCAAACCATGTCACAATATTTTCAAAGATTAACCTTGCTGCTCTCGCAATCCACAATGGGTACGGCCTCTACCCACCTGGTCAGATAGTCAGTTGCAGTAATTATGTACCGCACACTAGTCCTCTTCCCTGGTGGATTAATAGGAACCATAAAATCCACGTCCCACTTATCAAAAGGTTGGAGAGTTACCTATGACACTAGCGGCATCTCATCCTGCCGCAATGGTTTACCGATGCACTGGTAGACATCGTAAATCCTCACATATTCTGCGACATCATTATGCAACGTGGGCCACCATAGCCTCATGCGCAACACCTTTCGCGCAGTAGCCCATCCTCCATAGTGACCTCCCACAACTTCTACATGTGCTTCTTCTAGAATGGGACCCTGCTCATGCTGTAAGACACACCATTGCAAAATTTCATCTGTCCCAAGCTTATCTAACTGCCTAGTGACCAGGTGGAAATATGAAGCTTTTACTACCAACTGCTTCTTTTGACTAGTCGACATGTCCTCTGGGGCAACACCAATGGCCAAAAACTGAATAATTAGGGCATAGCGATCATCGGCGATGTCAACACGGAACAATTGCGCATCGAGCAATCCGTCATCAATATTGGTCGGTTCTTCGCCATTCTCAAAGCGAGACAAATGATCCAGACCATCGTTCAACCATCCTGGCTCGACAACTATTTCAAATTCAAACTCCTGGAAAAGTAATAGCCACCAACAGATCTTCTCACCCAACACATGCTTATTGACCAAGTATTGAAGAGCAGAATGATTAGTGAACATCTTGAAATGGCCACCCAACAAATAGTGTCTGAACTTTTGCAAGGCATAAACCATCGCCAAGCCTTCTCTTTCAATCGTTGTGTAATTTCATTCAGCAAATGACAACTTTCTACTGGCATATGTGATTGGGTGATCCAGGTTGCCTTCACCTGGTTGCACAAGAACAACCCCAACGCAATAGAAGAGGCATCAACGGGCACATGGAACTCCTTATTCCAATCAGGAAAACCAGTATGGGTGCAGAGGCCATCTTGGCCTTCAATGTGTCAAAACTTCCTTGACATTTCTGGTTCCATTCAAACGCATCATCTTTCTTTAATAGGGGCAGTAATTGTAGTTTATCCTTTGATAAACTTGTGATAGTACCCTGTATGCCCCAACGTTTCCCGAAGCATCTTCACATTCGTCGGCGGCGGTAAACTAAGGATTAGCACGATATTTGTCGAATCAACCAACAGACCTTCCTTGCACACTATGTGCCCAAGTAACATTCCAAACGGTGCATAGAAAATGCACTTCTTAGAGTTTAATGCGATCTAATGTTGTCGACACTTTCTAGCATCAGTCATAAGTTATTGAGATGGTCCTTAATTAGTCCATAGACAGTCCAACCATCCATATATACTTGCAGGAACTTTTTAATAAAGTCTTTAAACACAAAAACAACTACCCAAGAAAATATTGTTGGTGCATTCTTCAGCCCAAAAGGCATGACTGTATATTGGAAATAGCCCCATTTAGTGACAAACATGGTCTTATGGTGATCCTCCTTTGCAATCTGGATCTAGTGGTACCCTGAAAAACCATCCATGAAGGAATACATTTGTTGTCTGCCTACTCCTTCAAGAACTACATCTGTAAAAGGGGTTAGGAACAAATCATGCACGCATGCATCATTCAACTTCCTTAGGTTGATGCAAATGCGGATTTCATCGGTCTTTTTATCCTTGACCACCATAGGGCTTATCCACTCTGATTCTTCTACAGGCTCGATGATCCCAACATCCAGCATCTAGCCTATCTCAGCCTTCACACGGTCCTCGTAGCACAGGTTCAGTCAATACGGCCTCTGTCGCACAGGTTTTGCATCTGGTTTCTATAGGATTTTCATCTCCCCCAGGTCTCCGAAAATCCCCTTCATCTCTGAAAACCGTGTCAAAAAAAGATCCTAGAATTCATGCAGTAGATCTGTGATTTTGGCCATTGTCTCCTTGTCCCAATAGTCCCTGACATTGGAAAACTTTGGGTTGTCTTCCGACCCAAGTTGCCTTTCCTGATATTCAACAGCTGGCTCATCGAATTCGTCGGTACGTCTGGTGTTGTGACATCATGGCTTCCTTCAGACTCTGGAATATGAACATTCTACAACTCTTCATCATTTTCAGGTTCCCTAGATAGGTTGTAGCATGTCATCATGGATTGTATTGAGCAGTGTGCATGCGGATCAACTGGCTACGCGACAGGCATGACCTTTAGTACTACGTCATGGATGATTTGTAAAGCATGACAGTCCTCGTGCCATGTGATACAAGCATTGTACAGCTTGACCGATCTAATGTAAAGGTAATAGGAAAGTTGAACGAAATACTGATATGACTAGCCTCAAATCCTCAAGTTCATTTCATCATTGATATAATTGTTGCAGATATCCCTGAGGCATATGGTTTATTCCTTAGCAAAGATTGGTCTGAAAAATTGAAGGGATATTTTGCGACGGACTGGTCACACTTATGGATACCTCATAATGGTCGTCCAAACAAAATCAAAATTGATCGAGAACGTTATATGAAGCACACGGTCACCGAACTGGATGACTCAAATGAACCAGTGTTATTTACTGATACCATAATGGGAAATTACATGGGTGATTCTTTCTTTGGAAACCTTGAGGCTGAAACGTCATCAGTCCAATATTCAGAACAGCAATCTGAAGTTTTCCATTTTACACAAGTTCCGGATGAAAGTCCAGTTCCAAACACTGCACATTTGGACCTGAATGACGGCCTCTGGTCTCTATACTTTGACGGATCTAAGTCAAAGGAAGGAGCTGGGGCCGGTTGCTTGTTAATAGATCCTCAAGGAAAAAGGTACTTTGTTGCTTGCAAGTTAGAATTCGAATGCACCAATAATATTACTGAATATGAAGCCCTTATTCAAGGGCTGAAAAAGGCAATTGATTTAGGAGCTAAAGCTTTGGTAGTGTTAGGAGACTCTGAGATTATCGTTAGACAGATACGTAACACTATACATTTCATTGCTAGACATCTAAGAAATTATCAGATAGAGGTGTGGAATTAATTATTATCATTTGAAGCTTTTAACATAAATTATATCCCTCGGTATTTGAATCGGGAAGCAGATCTCCTAGCTAATGTTGCTTCAAGGTTAATTCCGTCTGAAGGAATGCTGGCTGATTCTTTTTCTGTTGAACTGCTTTTCAGACCTTCCATACCTGATAACATTGTCAACTGGAGAGTTTTTTACCATGATGAGTAGTTTATCGAATTTTTGACCATGAAGGACACTTTCAAAGATGAGGTCGTCGATGAAATGACTCATGATGAAGATCAGTACAACTTTGCGGTAATTCATAAACCTTGTTCAATTTGAGAGTCTCTTGATCAGGTCAGTACTCTTCCTAGATCTGTTATTAAACTTGAGAAATTTTATGATTTGAAGGACAAGTTTAAAGGTGTAAGGAACTGTAAAACCAACAGCTCTACTATGCAATCTGAAGTCGTAAATTTAGGCACTGAACATAGTCCTCAATGTGTAAATCTGGGCAATACATGTACTCCCCAAGAAAAAGCAACCTTCATACGACTATTTAATGAGTTTAAAGACATTTTTTCTTGGATGTATGACGATCTCAAGAAATTTGATCCAAACATAATGCAACATGTCATCCCCATGAAAGAACATGCTAAACCATTTCAGCAGAAATTGAGAAAAATGCACCCTAGCCTAGAACTGGCTGTTAAGAAACAATTTAACAAACTCCTAGCTGCTAGAATAATTTTTCCAATACGGCATGCGCAATGGGTAGCAAATCTCATCCCCGTTAGAAATAAAAGTGGTGATATTAGGTTGTGCGTTGATTTCCAGAATCTGAACAAGGTTTCGGAAAAAGACAATTATCCCGTTCCGCCTATGGAAAATATATTACAACAGGTCTCTGGATCTGAAATGTTCTCACTTTTAGATGGATTTTCGGGATACAATCAAGTACTAGTATCCAAAACAGATCAGTTGAAAACAACCTTTAGAACCCCTTGGGGAACTTATGCCTACAGGAAAATGTCGTTTGGCTTAATTAATGCTGGAGCAACATTTCAAAGGGCAATGGATATTGCGTTCAGAGGCTTAATCGACCAATTTGTCGTCATTTACCTTGATGATATAACTGTCTTTTCAAAAAATAGAGCTGACTACCCAACACATCTTAGAAGGGTCTTTGAGCGTTGCAGGAAGTATGGAATCTCCCTGAATCCCAAGAAATCCATCTTTGCAGTTACTGAAGGTAAGTTATTGGGTTTTGTAGTTTCAAAACAACGTATCAATATTGACCCTGAATGTACCCAAGATATAGCACAGATTTCTATGCCTCACTCAAATAAAACCATGCAGTCATTTCTAGGAAAAATAAATTTTGTCTCCAGATTCATTCCTGGTTTCACTAAGATTGTCAAACCACTTCAGAAAATGATTAAGAAAGATGCTGAGTTTAAATGGTCTCCTGAAGAAAAAACAATCTTTTCACGATATACTGAAAGCTATTGCTGAAGCTCCTACCTTAATAATCCCATATTTTTCTAAACCATTTATTTTGTATACGTTTGCTTCTGACTCTTCGTATGCTGCTGTTTTAACACAGAAAAATCAAGAAAATAATGAAGCTCCCATTGCTTTTACAAGTTCTGGTTTGAATGGTGCAGAGTTGAATTACCCAAAAGTAGACAAACAAGCATTTGTTGTTTTTAAGTCAGTAAAACATTTCCGGCCTTACCTACTGAAGTCTCACACCAAGGTCATTGTGCCATATTCCGCAGTTAGAAATCTTTTGGTACAAAAGGACCTGGGTGAAAAGCGAGCCCATTGGGTCACAGCACTTCAGGAGTATGACCTACAAATCAAGCCTTTGAAGATTGTCAGAGGACAGGGACTTTGTAAGTTGGCAGCCGGATCTTCAGATATTTCTGAATCTGATCTGCACTTCATTGATGAACATTTTTTGTTTGAAAGGGAAGTTTTTCCGATCACAACCCCCCCTGGTTCCTGGTATCACGATATTAAGTTTTTTCTATTACATGGAATTGCTCCTGAACATTTAGATTCACGTAGTAAAAGAGCTTTGAGATTAAGATCTGCCCCTTATCAGTTGATTGATAATATTCTGTTCAAAAAGAATTTTGAAGGAGTTCTCCTTCGTTGCTTAGAAAGGAATGAAGCTGATAGTGTGCTGCCTCAATTACATGCAGGGCCAATCGGGGGACACTTTGGCGGGAAAACCACTGCACATAAATTACTCAAAGCTGGTTACTACTGGCCTACGTTGTTCAAAGATGCATATGCCTTTGCTAGGAAATGTCAGGAGTGTCAGAGAGCAGGCGGAAGACTTAAGAAAGCAGCGTTACCTCTCCATCCTGTTATTATTGAAGTACCATTTCAATAGTGGGGCTTGGCCATTGTTGGTCCAATTAAACCAGCTTCCTCACAACAGCACAAATATATTTTGACAGCCACCGATTACTTCACTAGATGGGTTGAAGCCATCCCTTTGCGAGTGGTTAACTCAGAACAGGTGATATCTTTCCTTGACTCCTTTATTGTCACCAGGTTTGGTGTTCCAGAATCTTTGATTTTTGATAATGCAACTTATTTTTCGTCTGTAAAGTTAACAGAATATGCATTGGAAAAGGGCATAAATTTAAAATATTCAGCTAATTATTATCCTCAGGGTAACGGATTAGCTGAATCTTCCAATAAAAATTTAATCAAAATTCTGAAACGCACAGTGGTTAATCACCATAGAAATTGGCATAACGCTTTATCAAATGCCCTATGGGCTGACAGGGTAACTCCCAAGGCTGCCATAGGTAATTCTCCCTTTTTTCTGGTATACGGTAAGGAAGCTATCTTGCCTCCTCATCTATTTTTACCCTCTTTACAGCTTTCCCAGTCAATACAAGAAACAGCATGTTCTGCTATGGAACATAGAATTAATACCTTGCTGAAGCTGGAAGAGGAAAGAGAGTTAGCCAAAAAGAAGTTCGACCAACACCAAAAGACTGTGAAATGCTGGTTTGATCATAGAAAATCATCCAGTAGGGATTTGGAAGTAGGTGACCTAGTTCTGAAATGGGATAAGGAGCACGAAGACAGAGGAAAACATACTAAATTCCAATGCCTGTGGCTGGGACCATTTATTATTACAGAAAAACTTGGTCCTAGCACGTTCAGGTTACAGACGCTGGAGGGGGACATCGAGAACCTTCCGGTAAATGGTCATCTGATCAAGAAATATTTTTGCTGATCCCTATGCAAGGGATTATCCTGTATATACCTTGTGTGGTTTTCTCGGTTTGTGGATTTTTCTTTTGGATTGTTTTTTTTTATTGGTTTGTTTTGAGCATTTTCTCATATTCATTTGCTGTCTTATTTGCACATTTGTGAGACTCATCAATTTGTCAAATTTCAAGCTGATGACTTTTCATCAAATCCTCTGATTGATTCACAAATCATGCGTGAATATTTTACTATCCTGAAAATTGTCATACTATTTTACGTCTTGAACAGTGAACAGTTTTTTCATTTTTCTAGATTTTACCAGAGATTCTTAAAATCATGTTAATATAAATTAATGAGACGAGTTTCTGCAAAGATTTTTTCAAAGGGTTTAGGGCAGTATTTGTCAAGGTTATCTATTTAAGTCTTTTACGACATCCCTCTTGTAAAGAGAATAAGACATGCCTCCCTATCTGTCAAGATAATCTCATTAGAGATTAAACATAATTACGATCTGGCCATGGTTGGATTTGAATATTTCTTTAAATAATATGAAGGAAAGAGGGTCTCATAATGAGCCAGTCTGTTCAAGATCATAGGTTTGCATTCAGTAACATTGTCATTTCCGGTCACCAAGCCTGGACAGTGGCCCTTGGACAAAACACCAAGGGATAAAGGGTCTCATTACGAGCCAGTTTATTTACTGTAATGCAGATTGGTGACTAACATGGTTACTACCTGGTTACCAAGCCAGAATCATGGCCTTTAGAAATATATATAAAAAAATAAATAAATAAATAAAAAAGAAGAAAAAAAATGATGATAATAATTCAGCCTAACCAGAATTGTATATCTATAAGCTGACAGATGCGATATTGGTATTCTTTAGGCTTAGAAGAAACCCTGTCGAGGCTATGGATTCCTGCTGGTAACAGGGCCATGCTTGTGGTATTGATACTTTATTCTTCAAAACCAAGCCACTTACTGTTTTAGTTCTTTTGGACTAAATTTTGTGAGAGACCTAATCTTCATCAAATAAGTACTTAAGAATGTAAATTTCTAGTAATTTTTAGAAATGTGAAATTCTTGGATCTGTTTGAGATGTTAAAATATTTACTTCTGTATAATGGCATACATGAGGGATCTAATTTCTTTGATTGCATGATTTCAGTTTAACAAATTAGAGATAAATGTTCCGCCCAGTCAGTCGCCATCTGTTGTGCCCTTACCCAACGGCCTTAAAAAACATGTTTCATCAAACAAAATGAAATTTTGTTTGATGAAATGTTTAAATTCCTCATTTCAAATCTAAAGAATCGATAGCTACTGAAATGGTGATATTCCCTGAGCTACTGAATTGATGAAATTCCATGTTTTTTGCATCTTTGTGAACTATGGTAAATGGACAGAAATCATTACATTAAAACCATTACTTTGGATGAATTTGTCTCTACAACTTAAGGGATAAGCTTTGGTTGTTATGCCTCTCACTATAGGTTTTCACTTGAATATTAATTAATGGACATGCGTTATTGATTTATTGTAAATTCGACGAGGTCCTAGAACATAGAAGGCTTAATAATTTATGCAAAATGCCCTATCCTAAGTTCATCCTTAGTCTCCGAACCATACTCAATGCTACCATAAATGTTTAATGTCAATTTTATAATATGATCCATATTGCGAAGTTTTGGTGTTGGTATGATGGTTTATATTGCGTCGTATGATCGCCATATTCGAAAGTTTAAATCACTATACGGTAAGGGTGACATAGGTTTGTTGCTTATGGTTAGATTAATTCATGTCGTTGCCTCTGAAATCGATCCACCTACTGCAAGGTTGATATGGTATCATTGCACTTGCACTTAACTTTGTCAATCACATTCACTTGCCAGTACGAGCTCGGCATCGTGGCTCCCTATGCGTTGAACACCTGTGATTCATTTACGGTGTGATTGTATGTCGATTATGCCGAATAAATAATCAAAGTGAGTCTGGAATGAAGCCTTCTCCGTCAGTTATTTTATCACTTGATTACCACTGTGTGTGGTTATTCTCCCTCCCCCATGCCGAGTTTACAGCGGTCTTGTCTGGTTTTGTTCATGGCGCAATTTGTTTATGAGAACGTTGGGTTTCATTGCTTGTGTTTTCTGCTCGGTTTATACCCTGAATGCTCGCTCTCCAGTTTACTATCAGGTTTCGATTTGTGGTATCTATTATGTGTGCAGCTGTGTGCATTTTCGCTCGCAGCTATGGCTCCGGTGGTTAGGGTTGAACCCAGTGATACCAAACTCCTTGATGGAAACCCTGACCTATTAGCAAAGGTTGAAGCAGTAGGATGGTTTTCGTTCATTTGCAAGTTCGCAGACTCCAACCCTGAGGTGACTAGGTTGTTTGCCATGTGACTGGTTGATGCTAGGGTTAGTGTGGCTGATCTCCAATTCAGGGTCGACGAGTGCTCAGTTTCTCTGGCCATGGGTTTGTCATTGACAGGCAAACGTTGGTTCAAATACAAGAGGATGGAGATCACGGAATGGAGGCAGATGATGAAGAATCCATGCCAGGATGTGTCCTTCAGAATCGGGGTATCTCGAAAATACTTCAAGAAAGAATGGCGACCAATCCTCGATGTTATCCACAGGTACGTGACCTGCGAAGTTCGTCTTTCCTCAGCTTATGTATATCATCTCTGGTTGATGGATGTGTTTATCGGTTTTCCTCTTAATTTGCCTCATTATCTAGTTCAGAGTATGGCCAAAATTTCCTTGGCCATTAAGAAGGGGCCGAAGAACATCAGTCATAGCTTGTTCCATCATGGTCTGGTTAGGATATTGGTAGAGAGAGAATTGTCTAAGCAAAATCGGTCATGGGATGATTTTCTCGAGTCAAATGGCTTCTTGGCATTCTGCCATTGCCAATTCGATTTCCCTGAAGAGTGTGCAAGACATCAAGAGCCTCGTCAAGTTTCGGCTTCGCCTATGCACAATCCTAGTTCAAACCCTGTTAGTTGTGTAAGCCTCGGTGTACGCGATGATAATGCTCCCGTTCCTGTGAGTAGTCCTGATACTCCTATGCCTTTCAAGTGTAGGAAGAAAGATTTAAATCTATCCCCTGTGACACCGAAACATAATGAGAATTCCTACGAACAGAAGGGCAAAAGGACGAATGGTAAGGTTACTGGTAGGTTTACGAGGAGCATTTTATCCAAGGTTAATGTTGTTAAGTCTGCCATGAGCAATAATGTTGACATTGAAATAGTGGTGCTAGACAATGAGGAAGGGAAACCTGTTTCACCTGATTATGGTCTTGATATTGATCATGAGCCTTTCGTAAACCCTACAGATAGTAGTCCCCATGTGTTTGATAAGAGTCTTCAGGTGGACCCTGTGGTCGATCCCCCAGTGAAGGACAAGTTCATTGAAGTTAATTTACCCGAGTCTTATCGAATTGGTGAAACTGTTCACCCACTCTTTGTTAGTTGTTTGCTGGATAAAATACACATAATGGAAATAGAACTGACAGAGATGGTGACACGAAATGATGTTATCAAAGCTGAGAATTCGAGGCTAAAAGAGAAGGCAAATTCAAATGATAAATGTGTTTTGCGTTTAAAGAAACATAAGAATAGGTTGATCCGCAGAGTAATGAAATTGCAAAATGATAATCAAAAGAATGAAGTAAAGATGTGTGAGCTAAATGCCCAGGTCACTCTGATGCAATTCAAGGGTCATTCGCAGAACCCGGCAAATGGTGTAAATATTCAGGTGTTTAATGCCCCTGTTAAACTATAATGTTTTGGGCACTTTTTCTATCGTATATATGTTTACGAAGGTTTCAGGTTTGAAGTTACAATGAAGTGATAATCAAGTTATTTTTGTTACAGGTATTGATTGGAATTCATTCATGGATTATATAGTTTTCTTTATTTTATTTTGCTCTTGTGTGTGTTTAAATTTTTTTTTTATTCTTTACTATGTAGCGTTGCAGGTGATATTGTTGATGCGTTTCTTTTGGATTTTGGCAATCGCTTATGGTCAGGATGATCCCTGGATAGTCGTGGATAGATCGATTGGCTACGTTGTTTCCCAGGTGTCACTACATCATTATTGTCTTCGTCGTTTATGATTTTGTGCTATAAATCAAATCTTTCCAATTTCAAAGACATTATAACACATATAGAAAAATGACATGAGGCATTTGTCATTTTTAATGAAATTGGTTAAGATTTTGATTTTATAGTTTCCATTTTTATAGAACTGTCTTCTTGTGAGATAATTTGTATTTAAAGAAGACATGTATTACTGGATAGAGGGTCGATAGTTGGGAAAAGTAGGAGGCCAGATCACTGTAATTATTTCCTGTGACTTAAAACATTTTTTTGTTAAGAAGTTACAGCACTTTTAACTGGTGATATCTATATATATTTACAATATTTATACTTTGCAAATATATTAATGGTATCATTTGATCTTGTCACTTTTTTCTACAGTATTTATGTTTTGTCATTATTTCTTTAATGAATTATGCAAATGCATTATTTTTAAATTGTCGACTTACACTGGTTTTAACTTGTTGATATATGTCATATAGTAAAATGTGATGTTGTTGTCATAATACATGTGACATGCTTGTTTGCTGTGGTATCTTGTTTAATTTTCTGAATTTTTTCGAATGTTTCAAGATTACTTACGCAGTAGCATTATCTGCAATTTGATTCCAGGTTAATGGTCTCTTTGCTCCTGATCAGGATAGGAATAATTAGGGTAGATTAGTGATAGTTTTTTTTTTATTCAATTTTACATGAAAATCTATTGATTCATATCTTTATAGTTATAACACTGCCAAGTTATTCTCTGGTCTTTTTGTAAATATACATGTGTTTATACTGTAAATTATGTAAATTGATTTAATTTGTTAATATCTTCTTAATCGTTTGTTTTCTATATTCATCGATTGATTGTTTAACCAGATGAGTTTTCAGCGATTAATTTTGTAATATATTGATTAACCATTAATTATATTAACTAGTTTTTCTTTGTAAAATTCATAGGGATAACATAGATCTAGTTAACAAACAGTAGCTTACTTGTCTTTTTTAGTTTTCTCTCCCATAGTTAGGAGTAACTTAGGGAAGGCAACGGGGCCTTAATCCCATCAGAGGCAACTACCTAATGACTGAGAGTATCTTGAAAACTCTTGGATCGGGTTGTCTCTCGGTTGACAATTGTGCCAATTCGGCCCGTCAACAAGTTGATAACCACCATGCTATCATTAGCCCACCCAATCCCTAGCATAGCGGGATAGGAACCTCCATCTTCAACTACTTCTATCACATCAAAGTCAGCATGCATTTCCATACCTTTAATGTCAACAACCAGGTTAGAGATGCGACCAATGGGCTGAACCTTCACCCGATTTTCTAGTCGCAACTGCACCAGTGACCATCCCAAGGTTGGCTTCCCCGTCAGCTACCAAGTTTGCTTGGTCAATATGTTTACATCTAATCCAAGATCCATAATAACCGAGTCAACCTCATAATTGTTGATCTGGATATTTGTCCTCATCTCCTTGCCTATCTTCCTCTTTTGCAAAGAGTTCACTGCAGAATCCTTCACTGCCTTATTCGGGTGGTACAATAACATCTCAAGCTCAACAAGGGCGTCAGGGTCCCTTTCCAGTGATAGACAACTCTCAAATAACTGCTGCAAGGTACCATGCTACCGCGATGGTCCTGCCTCTACAGATGGATCAAAAGCAAATGGCATATCAATAATTGGTGACTTACCCAGATTTCTCTCGATTGCATGCTTTGCCCCAAAGAAGGTGTCTTTCTCTTTCACAATGTCAAATGCTATTTTTTCTTTCCATCAAGACGAACTTGCTACCGTAGTCCATCTTCTCCGGTCATCGCACCGGTGCGAGTGACAACCCCAACGTCAACATCCTTCATCCGCGGTTCGGCTTGAATTGTCACAACCATCGATCCTTGATTCAGGTTCAATGATAGGTTCTTATTCAATGGCTGATTCATTGGTTGAATTTGATTCTGGGGCAGGTTCTGAGTCTAATTCTGCAATGGGATCTAATTCTGCATTATGGGTTGGTTATGTACTTGGAACGTAGGTTGATTCTGATTCTACACATTCTGCTACTTAGGAATGTTTCCATCCTGCCATTTGGAAATCAACTGAGGGAAATTTTCAACATCATGTTCGTTGGCCACACAGTATGTACACTACACATGAGGGCACTCCCTCTGATAGTGCTCAAATACTCCACAAGTATAACACTGGATTGATTCATGACCTCGTCCTCCTCCTTGATCAAAACCTCCTCCTCTATCGAAGTCTCCTCCTTGTCCTCTGAATCCTGCGTGGAATCCTCCTCAGCCTCCTCCTTGCTGAAACTGAGACTAGGCCATTTGCTGCTGCGATAGGTTTGGTTGCTATTAGACATAGTGTGGAGCTTGAACATATTGTGGCTGAGATTGAATGAGCGGCACTTAATTATACTGCGGTCGTGGTGCATACTACAATTGTGCTACAAGCGGTGGCTGAGGTGCAAACTGTGGCTGCACTGTAAACTACTGCTACAATTGTGCTGGGATAAACTGCATCTGGGGTGGTGGGTTATACTACACCTATGCTACTGGTTGGGCCATCTATGGCTGCGCTTGCATTTCTCGGGGGTCCTCACCTTTCACAAAATACGAATCGTATGTCCTTTCCTGGAGCAAATCATAAGCTCGACAATTTTTATCATCATGTCCTACTAACCGACAAAAGGTATAGTATAGATTTTCTACCTTGGTTGCCATATTCTGCATGTATTTATAGTTCTCATTTCAATTCCCATATACCTGACATATGCGGCACCATGGTATACCAACATAGCTCAACAGATTCTGGGCTCCTGAAAGCATATAATTTTGGAACGTTGGACATGTATCCTTGGTATTTCCGTATGCATGACACTGGGTGCACCAAAGGTCATCACGATCTTCATTATCCTTCTTGATATCTTGCATTTGGAGCATAAGATTGGCCAACTATGCTTGAATCCGGTTCATTCCGACCGCGGTTTCTCCTACCAGCGATGCTTTTAATTTCATCGCGGTTTCTAGAGCCTCACTCTATGTCACAATCTTTTGTTGCATTAATGGTTTTCTGATATGTGAGACAAGTGTGGCAATGAACCACTCCTTGTGCTAAACATCGCTCATCTGGAAGCTGACTCGAGCCATCAATGTCTTAAACCATTGATTAAAGTCCCAAATTGTTTCATTGTGGAACTACTTGATTTCCTTCAACTCAGTAATGTACTAAGCCTCGGAATTCAGCTTCTTGAATTCTTTGAATAACCCCATATGGATTTCATCCAATGTTTTCGCTACACCTCCCTAAGGAATCCGTGTGAACCTCATGTACCACTCCAGCACACAAACCCTAAGGGTGGTGGCCAGCTAGCTTTTCTTGACATCGTCATCTATAGTCTGTCGGGCAGTCCAAATCACCTCACATAAGAACCAATATTTCTCTGGGTCATCAATGTCGTTTCCATGAAATATTGGTGGATTATTTTGTCACCCGCCATTCTGGGCCTTCTTCCTCCTGTTGATGCTCTATTTCTCGACTGTTGCTGACACGTCGGGCAAGTCGACGTAGAATGTGCATTTCTTCCTTGTGGTGGATTAGTGCATGGAGGTGTGGGCACGTTACCACTGGGGTTCGATCCTATCGTCCTTCTAGGCGTAACCTGGGCCTGATCGTCCTTGTTGTCACTGAAAGGTCACTTTGTCCCGTGTGGTTGTTCCTCATGGCATCACACTTCGATCGCAGCAGGACCTTCTCCTGTCCTCTGCCTCTTCTCTCGAAACCTTGCTCCTACCCTTGTACAACCGCTTGTTTCCTCGGTGACCTTCACATTCTCACCAGAACTCGTGCCCATCTACCCCTTACCTTTCCATGCATCTCCCCCCTTTCGTCATGGTTCCTACATCCTCCACACACCTGATTTCCACTACTCTTGGTCCATTTTTAGAATACCTTTTTCGCAGACAAGCTATTTAATAGATAGTTGCAGAGACAGCAAAAATATACCTCATGGTCCGCTAAAGAACTCCCTTTCTGCTTCGCTAAATGACTTATTGGTATCAACTGCAAAATCGGTAATGTAGCCCTCTAGGATACTCTCCAACCACACCTCAACAGCACGCAATGCCTTATTGTCTGTTTCTTGTAATTCCTTGATCAGTTCCAGAGTCCAGGAAGTCAGCTCTCCTCCTTGGAAGTTGTTTTTCTTAGAAATAAACTTTTCCAGCCACTCATACAAGACAAAAGAAAACTCACAGAAGAACCATTTGTGAGGCCCATCGTGAATATATCTGTCCAACCAATTGCTCGTCGACAGCTTCAGATTCTGATTTTTGGCTTCAGAAAACTGTCGCAGTTTTAGACCAAACCACCCCTCAATCTCTGGATGAGTTGGATGCCAAAACATATCCTCCTTTCAATCACAACTCAGTCCCGAAAATGGAACCATTTGTTTTCAAAGACCCACCAACAAAGCCTCATCGATAGGGGTTATCACTCTATCGATGTCCAACCAGCGCGATCTCCCTGAGCACCGACCCAGACAGGTTTCACCCTACCCAGTAACATCCGTAGAGCGGATGAATTGTCACCCGAGATGTTTGAGGGAGAGCTGTCGTAACCGATTTTCTGGCAGTGAGGAGGGAGGATATAGGATCTGACTGAGATACAACATAACTATTAGATCCAAAACTCTATGATCATCATTATTTCATTTCCACAACTACAGATTGCATCATACATTTGTCACAATATCGCTAGCGTAGTAGCATCATTTATAAAACATCTTAACTCATAATGCAATGGAAATATGACAAAATTAGAACAGATTGCAGCAACATCAATATAGAAGAAATGAAATAGACCATAGAAACATCATAACATATTAGATCGAAAACAGATTATATCATAGCGGCTTCATAACAGATTAGATCGCAGCAAGGAAAACAGTAGAATAAAAGACAAGATTTATGCAACAACTGTCATATCATATTAATTCAGTGCAAGGGATCCCAAAATAGACAATTATTCTCCACAATAGGAGGTTGAATACATCAGGAAAAAACCCAGATTTATTTCATATACAACAAAAATTTCTCCAAAACCATAGACAGATCGCACCAGACCTCAAGCGATAATCGTGCTCAAGATAATATTGATCTCAACCTCCATGATGTCTTTCACAATTGCAAAACTAGTCTTATATATAGGCTTGCACCTTTACATTGAAGTTCCACTTCTAACTAACTTGTAACCGCTAATGACCTATTGTGACAAAACTTGGTCAAATAACATATTAAATATTCAAAACAATTAATTTTTCTCCCGTCGTGCTGATCTGTCCTTATGCGATACCGCGTGAGCTTGCGCAGCTGCCGCGACGCTACGCAACTCACTTACTAGAACCCTTGCCAACACTAGCTCAACTACTTGAGTTTTGTGTGTGTCCAAATGAGTGAGGTTCCTCCCCTATTTTTACTAATGAGTGGAGAAGCCTAATAACCCAATAAGGCTGACTTATCCTCCCAAACATGGACAACTTTCCTTGGGAGACTCAAAAATACATTTTAATAATACTTTTGAGGGTACTACTAAACCGAATTACAATGGATCCTTTACCTCAATACTTTACATGAACAATTACATTAATGAAATCCCTAATAGAAAGACAAACATCTTCGAAAGAGGTAATAACAATAATAGTACAAAATAGAATATCTTCCGCAGTTATATTTCTTTAACACTCCCTCTTAACAAGGAGGGTATTATATAACGCAACAATACATCTGACAACTAAATGGTAAGTATATACATAATAGGAAGTTTTCACAAATATATCATCATTATAATTATCCGTGGAATATCAATATCATGGAACATCACATCTCGATCATCACATAACAACCATCATATCTCAACACATCATCATAAGCATATCATCACATCTTGTCACGTCATCACAAACATCACATCTCATCTCATCATCACAAGAATCACATCTCATTACATCATCATGAGCATCACATCTCATCACCTCCTCGGAAGTGTACCCAATGATACCTTCATAAGAACAGCATGACCAATCACATACATCAGTGAAGAAAACAAAACTAAAGTTGGCAAGTTCCTATAGCTATCAGTGGAGTAGAAAAGGTTGAAGCCACTGATATTGAAAGTAACAATGTGGAAAATATACAACCAACATGTATGTGTGTCAACATGTAACAATCACACTCTCCTCCATCTATACTGGAACAAACTCAAGAAATAGATCCAACTCTAGATATTGATGGAGCAACATAAATTATTGAGAGGCATACCACTATAAATGGACCACATACACCAACACAGACAGAATGTCATCAAGTATACACTTGCATAACTTCATCCATAAATGAAATAAGCAAGGAAGATGTTATAGCTACTAACATAGTAGCAGAAGTGGCAGAAATTATGGAATTTGAATGCCAGGATGTTAAAAAAGAAAGAGAGCATGAAAGCACAGATGCTGAGAAACACGAAGGTGTTTCATCTATATTTTTGAAAGAAAATTGTTATGAAGCAAACACAATTCATGCCATATATTTACCACCATAAATTGTTAAGACCTTATACACAAAGGATGATGCAGTGGTAGCAAAACAAACAATGATATTGGAAGAGCCACATGAAGAATGCAACATAACACCTGACAAAGATGCAATAACAGAGATAAGTATTCCAACTACTGATGAAGTAATAGACAATGCAAAATCCATGGAACTTGAAAGTAATGGTTTTGAAACTGTAAAAGAGCCAGAAACCATACATATTGAGTATATTGACCAACATCAAACAATCTTGTGTCAAGGTTCAGAACAACAACATAAGGAATCAGACAATAATCAAGCTAGTGTTGTAACAACCAAAATTGTTGACACCCTACCAACAAGAGACGATGCAAAAATAGTAGACTTGGTAGTAGTGGAAGAATAGGATAAAGAATCAATTAGAGCTCCATCTAATGCTGCAACAAAAGAGGCCAATTATTTTCTCATTGATACGATAACACAGGACAAGGCTGTAGAACATGAAAAGGACAATGGGAAAAATTCAGAAAAGACCAAAACCACAGGTGCAGATGATAAACCTCTAACCACATCTCCAGCTCTAGAATAAAAACATGAAGAACCACAGGCATATCCATATATCAATGTATGAAAAAAAGTTTCAAATACCATTCACACACAAGACAATATATCAGAAGCATACCTAACTAGGAATTTTGCTCTCTGTGGTGCAGTCCCTCTAGGAGTGTTTCTTGATGCACTTAAAAAGAGAATTTATTCAATGCAATATTTAATGATCTAGATACTTATTTCAAAACTCATATAATATTATGCAAACAATTAGTTAATCTAAGCAAGCACTGGAAATTCATCCATTAAACAGAATTCACAAGAACAAGTGCATTGAAAATGTCTTGTCATGTTGACTCTATCAATGTGTAGGTCCTATCTGAGATTTTCACATGCCTTATAATTAGAATTATACTTAAATATGCATTTATATTTCTAAATCTTTGTAACAAAGAGGTGTGAGATAAGAAGGAAACAACTATTTTACATATTTCCTACTGGATCTGCCTGATCCATTCTGGATCAAGATTCATCTTTTTATCCATCTAGGATCCATCAAAAATTTATATCTATATGGGATAAAATAATACAACATAGATCCATTACAACATAGTATCCATGATCATTCCTAGAATATCATACTTCTATTTAATATAATTTGTCAAACTGTTCATGTATATTTCTTTTAAGAATGACATACCACAATAGTCTACTGTATAAATGAGAATTCAATGAATATTTTTGTTAACTCAAAGTTTGGAAAACATGTTCCCTTGATGAATATGGTATCTAGAAAGGAATATGTCTGATAATTTTACTGAATCTCACCTCCTTGCCTTGATTTAAATTTTTGGAAGGTGACATTTCCCAATCAACTGAGTCAACATTAACCAATGTGTCAATGGACCACGTGAGGCAACATAGTAATTTTGATGTTGATTAGCACAGGGATGTCTCCTTGAGTGACCCACCAGTATCTTCTAAGTGTCCCGGTGGCGATCTATAACATGCTGAGAATATAAACTTAGGATGTCCCACAAATACTGATGATTAGGTAGCGCACAATTAACTCCTGAGCTTAAGCATATTGTCTGCATAACTTGGAACTGAACAAGACTAGTGGAATTAGACTGATTTTCTAACAATGTTTATGAATATTTTCCAACATTGTTTAGGTCACATATTTATCACCAAGTGCTTTATCAAATGAACTAATCTCCAAACAAGAACAAAGACAATGATGTATGCTATCATCAATATCAATTTCATTCTCCAAATTCATTCAATGCATATTGCAAACTCTTAAACTGCAAGTATGTAAGTGAATAAAGCTAATTGTTGCTTAAATAGCCTCTAAATATGACCTATTTAGAATTAATATGCTAAAAATAGCTACTTGGGTATGTCTTCTTTAGGATTGGTAACCAAGTTATTATGCTATCTAAAAAATGATCATATATTTCTTGTCCAGCAGATAAGAGAAATTGATTTTAAAAAATAGGAAACAAATAAAAGATGCACTATTGGAAGCTTCAAACCTCATTAAATATCCATTAAGCAATACGAATTGTACATAAAATGTGAAGGTATTGGAATGTGAATTCAACTATTTCTTCCATATACTCTGCAAAATAAACAACAAGGAGAAATTATGCTTGTCGTTTAACTAAGCATAAAATCAGATAGTAAATGCAATTGAAACATAGCCAGCAGAACATGTCACTCCACAATTGTAAAAAATTTTGAATTATGTGAGTTTGATGTGATCATAGAAATCAAAAATCAAGATTCTACTCATGCATTGATCTGTGAAATATTATAATTGTATCACTGGATAGAGGGGGGAAATGTTTCACATCGCATAGATAACAACAAAATTTTAAATGATTGGTGGAAATTATTTGTATGAAAAAAGGTTTTCACCTTGCCCTACATCAGTAATTTCAATCCTTACTTCAAAGAATGCATATTCAAATCTACTCTCTATCTTCCATGCACCCAACTTGCTTTCCCAACCTATACAACTTCAAACATTTATACATTTCCAAAAAACATTATAAAAAGTACGAGAAAATATAATTGCTTGAAAAATATATCTAATGTGAAGAATATAATGGTATAGTTGGTATAAGAATAACTAACATCAAGGAAATGCAGTCCCAATCATCAATGTTACAATGAAAAAAAGCATAATATAAATCTGTTTTTACCTTACTATGCAGTCTCCAATTGACATATAGCGATATTGATACCATAAATGATTTTCAACCTACTTCAAAAATAGAGGAACAACAACATTAGTCAAATAACATGAATCACATCATCATCAACAAAACACATAGACTCATGAGTCACAACTGGAAGGTTTCAATGAAACACAACTGCACTAACTAGATTTAGGGAAAGTGGGGACTCCACTTTTTATCTCGTCCCTTAATGGTCCAATGGACATGTGGGGACCTAAATATTGACAAATCGATAAACTGATAGAATCAGACATTATGCCTAATCTTGGCCTCCACTAGCCAATTATGGTCATGGAGACTAATACAATTATGCATTATACTTATGCCAATTGATTATTGCATTAGATGAATGTTGGTCTCGTGTCAATAGGTATCCTACGATCAATGCATAGGAACCTAGTGCATAAACCTTTTTTCTCTTCACTTAGCTATGTAGAGCTCATTTATTTTTTGAATAATGATAAGTATTTACAACAAAAATATACAATCATCATTAAAGAACTGAAAAAGTGATGAAAAATAATTCATGCAACTAAAAGGTAATAAAAACATATTTTCTCAAACCCTGAATCAATGAAAATTGACTAAAACCAATCTTGATTCAAGCTATAACAAAGGGTTAAATCAAGCATCTAATGAGAAATATAAGAATTCAAGGGACTAACAAAAATCTTTGGACTACAAATCCTATGCATGATAATGACTTGGAAATTCCAAGAACTTGTTAAGATGTTGGAGATGCAATCATGCTGGACATACTGCGATATTTTGTTACACTATAAAATGCTACAGCTGTGATGTATTTGGTCACAAAGCTCAATTGCAGGAAGTCAAGAATTCCATCAATTAAAGGAAGTGTCCCATATCTGATAAGAAGGAGTCCAACAAAATCTGGAAGAGAAAAGAAAATTAAGAAATGCATCAGTCGGATAAGAAATAAAAACATCTTTCATCAAACCGTTGAATCAAAGGAAATCAAATGAAACCAATGAAGCTAATATAAAGGTTTCAGTAAAGCATCAAATTTGAACTAGAATCATAATGCATTCAAGGGACTAACACAATATTTAACCAAAATAAACCCAAACTTCCACAATCGACAAAATACTACAAACATGAATAGTTTGCAAACCATAGAAATTTTCCAAGGTACAAAGCTATATATTAACACGGTTTCATGTACTAGAATGAGCCCATTCTTGCTTAGTGGAAGTCTTGTTAAATTATTTATTTATCCTTTAATACTAGAACACTATCTATGTGAAAAGATAGGCCACAGCTTTGTCGAATTCCAACTTCATTTCCTGTCACAATATAATAGTTAAATATTAAAACATCAATTTTAAACAACTAACATCAAGGAAATGTAGTCCCAATATCAATTTTAGAATGAAAAACACAAAATATAGAATCTGTTTTTATCGTAAATGCAGCCTCAAATTGACATATAGTGATCTTGCTTCCATAAATACTTTTCAAACTACTTCAAAAATAGAGGAACAAAACATTAGTCAAATAACATGAATCACATCATCAACAATAGAACCCATAGACTCACAAGTCACAACTGGAAAGTGTCCGTGAAATACAACTGCACTAACTATATTTAGGGAAAGTGGTGACTCCACTTGTTATCTCATCCCTTAATTTTCCAACAGAGATGTGGGGACTTGAATCTTGACAAACCGATAAAGTAATAGAATCATACATTATGCCCTATCTTGGCATCCACTAGCCAATTATGGTCGCGGAGGCTAATACAATTATGCATTGTAATTATGTCAATTGATTATTGCATTAGATGAATGTTGGTCTCGTTCCAATAGGTATCATATGATCAATGCATAAGAACCTAGTTCATAGACCATTTTTCTCTTTGCATAGTTAAGTAGAGCCCATTTATTTTTTTGAATAACGATAAGTATTTACAAAGAAAATATACAATCAACATAAAAGAATAAAAAGAGTGAAGACAATTAATCCATGCAACTAAAAGGTAATAAAAACATCTTTTCTTAAACCTTGAATCAATGGAAATCGTCTAAAACCAATCTTGATTCAAGCTACAAAAAAGGGTTAAATCAAGCATCAAATGAGAACTAGAAGCATTCAAGGAACTAACACAATATTTAACCAAATTACACACAAACTTCAAGAATTAAAAAATGCTTCAAACAAAAGAAATAAACAAACCATAAAAATTTGTCAATATATTCGTGCTAAACACCAACATGGTTTCATGTATTTGAATAAGCCTATTCTTGCTTAGCAAAATTGTTGTCAAATTAGTTATTTATCCTTTAATGTTAGGACACTGTCTATGTGAAGAGATAGCTCATAGGCCTAACTTTATCAAATTCCAACATCATTTCTTGTCACATACAAGAAAGAGACAATGAAAGAGATAAATATCAAAACATCAATCTTAAAATAAGCTACATGAAGGTAATGTAGCTCAAATCATCAATGTTACAAGAAAAAAGTACAATGTAGAATCTATTTTTACCTAAAACACAACCTCAAATTCACATATAGTGATCACCAACAAGGGTACATGGAACACCTAGAGAAAAATAGGACTCAAGAATCCCTCATGTGTATTAAATCATATACAATCTTAGGTGAAATTCATTTTCCAATTCACATTCTGTCCCTAGTCCTCATTTTCAAAATTTTGAACACGACCTTCTCTAGATGAACCATAATTACAATCATCCAAAATATTTTGCTCCACAACAAGTTCATTAGAGAAATTAGTTATATTGTTTTGTCCCCTTCTTTCACGATCTAGTCGCCAAAGAGCTAATGCTCTTTCATATGGAAAATTGTCAACCCCATACTTTGTTACATATAATCTTAAGCATGTATACACATTTTTACCAAGCTTTTTCCTCAACTTTGACTTCAATAATGTCAGTGCACTAAACATTCTCTCATCCTCCACTGCTCCCAAAATCATGGTTTGACATAAATCCATTATTTTGAAATATTCTGACATTCTTTGTCATAGGATTTCGCTACCACTAAGCTTAGTCCATAATCTTGTAATTGCACCATATTCTAGTTTATTATCCAACAAATAAAATTGGTCCCATATTGTTGTAGCAAAGCCTTCAACTTGATCAATCATTTTTTCTTGAACTAAAATACCTTGAATATGTTTTGCTTGTATCTTGGCCTCTCGACAAAAACGACTCTGCAAAATCTTGCATTTCTGTATAAAGTCAACCTTTAAAGTATCTAAACATTGACTATGGTTCCAATATTGAGTGTATATGATAGACATGGCCTCCAACAATTCATCTCGATGAAACCATTCTCTTATCTCAGATGATAGTGATTTTGTAATTTCTATCAAGTTGTGTCTCATTGAAATTACAACATCGTGAAATCGTTCTCTTGACACAGGGCATTGTTTGGTGGATATTCCTATCTTATCATTATAATAAAAGGGAACCATATTCCCACGAACTTCCATACATAGCATTCTTTTTTCATCAAACTTTAAAAAAAAAAAATCAACATTTTATATATTGATTATATTATTCCGATTTCTAAATGCTACACCTATAAAAGACTTTTCCATTATATACAAATTATCCAATGCAAGGCATGTTAATTTTCTTTCTCTTGTGTATTCAACAATATACATCGTGTGACTCTGAGCCATATTCACGAGTTTATTCATTTCATGAAGCATAGGAAGAATTCTAGCCAATGTTAAAAATGTCTCTATATCAGTTAGTAGAAAGAGAAGAGTTTGATATTTTTCTACACTTGAGTGATGTTCATACATAACCCCTACCAAGGATGCGTATTCATTGAATAGTCTTTCAGTTGGTCCCTTTAGTGAAATCCATCTTATATCAACATCTTTTAATACTTTTTTTCAATTTGTAATACCATCATAAAAAAATTTAAAATCTAAAACTCGTTTGGGACTCCGACAAAAGTATGCATGAACCTCATGTACAATATATTCAACCTTTGAAACCAATGAAAAGTTGCTCACTATTTTAAATGAAATATTCATCTTGTGAGCCATACAATGAATACTAAGCATATAAGGTGAAGCCGAGAGTTGAAAACTAGCACAAAGGCAATTCATTTTTCCTTGCATTACTGATGCTCCATTTGCTCCAATACATACCAACTTTTTTGCAATCATGGAATGATCTATACCACCAATTTCCTTCAAACTATCAATAACAAGTGCATTAAAGTTTTATGTTGTAGAAATTTTGGTCATGTTATGAATTCCAAGTAACATATGGTCATTGACCATATAAATTCTCATGCAAATCCATGAATTATTATCAATAGCCATAACTTCATCCAAAGAAAGTGACAAAAATGTAGCATTTTCAAACTTCTCTTTCATATCGTCCATTTCTACTTGAGCTAGATGTTTTCCCCATTTCAAACCACTCAATAAAGACCAATGAGAAGATGGAAAATTTGGCACTTGAATAAAAGATAGATATTTCGTCATTTTTGGATAATCTGTCATAGGACGACCATTGGATAACATGTGAAATACAGTGCTTAATTGTATCATCATTGATAACAAAGTTGTTTCCATCATCTTTCGAAATTACAATGTGATGGTTCCTCCACTTTCCTCCACTTTCCTCGAGTTTTCTCTTATTTATTAAGAATTTATTATATTCCTCTTCAAATTGGAGATGTCGACATTGGTTAAGAGATTTCCATCTGGAAGTATATTTCTTCTCATCATATGCATCTTTCTTTTCATACACCTTTCCAACATGCTTCTCTATTGTGTCTAACTTCATCTGCAATTTCACTACCTTGCCAAGTTTCCAACTACATGAAATGCATTTAACTTCTCGTGAGGTCGAATTCTCATTTGTTGTAGGTATTGGTTCAATAAATGGGTATCTTGAGACCCAATCTAATTTGAATTTTCTCCCTATGTCCCATTGGCCTTTTTCCTTTTCTATGAATGCACTATGTCACCTTGCAAGGAAAAATATTCAACAATTGAACTACCAATTTCATAGGAAAATGCATTTGTTTCACTTTTATCACTAGAGGAATGTATTCTACCATCCACTGTGTGGGTTCAAGATGCATTCTCAAAAGTGCTGACATCTCTCTCACTGATACCTTGCTCAAGAGACCTTGAAGCATGAACATGATGTGGATTATTGGATTGAGGCTTTTGAAAATATGATATTACATCCTTTTGTCTTGATTTTTTTATTTTTCTTTCCACAATACATGTTTGAAATCATACTTAATATTCCAAAATTTAAATTCCAAATCGATATAGAAATCAAGAGGGAAGCTTGCATGAGAAAAATGATATAAAATTAGTACAATAGCACATTATCAATTTATATTGACCTGACTTACAATGAGTGTTTACATTGACTCTTTCAATGNGCAGAAACCAAAGCCCGATTTTTCACTGAAACTCACGAAAAATTTGTCGAATCCGTGCCCCACCTACTGAAGCAGCTTTTGGATGAGAAATCCGGACAAGACTAAAGAAGCACAGTTACTCCAGAAACTGATCCGAGGAGGACGTACGAATCTCTCGGAGTGGTTCGAAAAGATAGCCGACGACTTCTGCGAGGAACAAGCAGTCGAAGACAGGACTTCTGTGGAAACCGTCCGACAGAAATTTTTCACAAAATTTACTGATCAATTCTTGTGTTCCTTACCAGCTTTACTGTTCAAGTTTCTAATAGAGAAAGGAGCAGGGCACATTGTTGAACCTCGACCTCTATTACGNTCATCAATAACATCCCCCAAAGGAGGTATAACACTAATAAAATAGAAGTACAATAAGATTCAAGAATATCATCGAAAGTTACATTTTTCAACATATTTTGGACATGAAAAAATAAATAAATAAACCCTAAAATTGAAGACATGTAGAAGGAGCAAGTCGACATAAGTCGACTTGAACGAAGACCGACTTAGTCGATCAGCCGACTAAGTCGAGAGACCGACTACATCGGTCGGCTGAGTAAACACAGTAGTTAGTCTGTTAACTAATAGTCGTGTCGGTTCGGTGAACCGACAGGTAGTTATGATTGTAACTGTTTGTAACCTGTATATTAGGCTAATGAGCCACACAAGAACGCAGTTCAGTTCTTGGCTTTGTATGATCTATTGAGAATAATATAATCTGTTCATGCTATCAGTTCTTGTCTCTTGCATCTGTGTATATTTTTGTATGTATTATTGGTAACCTTATGTGATCTGTGAGATTACAACAAGACTCAAACCCCAACCCTAAAACTATGACTCAAAACTTATAAGTTTAACATTGAAACCCTATCCCTAAATTGATGAATGGTAATTTAAATTTTAATGTCCCCTAAATTTTTATACACATTTAAGATAAAGGACATTTCCATCAAGAAGAAGGTATGGCCCATGACCCAACAGAAGGTATGGCCCTCAAAATATTCACATGGCATTAATGATCATAATATATTGAACTTGTTAAAGGCATACTCTATATAGCAAAACTTGTGATCATGAAGTTTGATTTTCACGTGTATCTATTGAACTAAGGAGAAGCTCTCCTAACTTGAGCACAACTCAATCCTAAGTATTTCTTATAGTAGGGAATAATACGGCTTCAAAACATAAAAATGCAAACACAAGCTATTCAAACTACAAACTAAAACTAAAATTCTAGCAACATAATTCCTACCAAAGGTCAAGATCATGCACACAACATGATCTACTATGATACATGATCTTGGGTGTGTCCATGTATGGTGTACTTAAAATTGTCAACAAGTGTACTACCTGAAAAATTAAAATAGATAATAGCACCTCATTTATTAGAATCATATCAAATAGTATTCCTTTCAATCCATTCAAAGGTGAGTTAAAAGAAGAAGCAGAAGGTGGTAATGCAATTGTAATTAAGCAATAACAAATTCATAACCAAGCTTCATCTGAGTCTTCAAAAGAGGGACTAGTAGCATAATATTCAGTTAACAATCAAAAACAAGATCTTTATGATTCTTCATAAGAAAGAGTGGTGGCAAAATATTTAGCTATAAATATATTGGAAGTTGAACCAAGAAATTTCAAGATAAAAAAAGCATCTCACATATGATATCGAGTTCTACCTCAAATCCACCTTACCCAAATCATTGCATTGCTCCTCTTGCAGATAAATTGTTTTACTAAGGCCAATTGTTACCCTAAGTTGCTCAAAATGTGTACCAAGTTGAAGTTGTCTTTGTTTGGATTTAGAAAATCCAATAAAATTCACATGGATTTACAGTCTCCTTGTGTTGAGTGTGGTACTTCTCTGCAGTAAAATCTTCCTTACTGACATACTATTACAATTATGTGAGTAGTAAAACAAGCATGATGTTGATGGAGGTACAAAGAGCCATTGTCCAGTGCAAGAATTCCAATTACATTGATGGTAAGTAGTGCGGTACCAGTACTATCCTACTCTATGCATATAGTTGGTATTCCTTTTAATGTAGTTCAGGCAAACAAACTTTTATGATCTCCCTAAAATTAATTATGTCATCTCCCTTTGACATAATAATTATTTCCTAATTACTAAGGATCATCCTCTAAGACAATATTCTTGCATGAAGAGGTTGTACATATTACATGATTTTTTCCAAATTAACTGTATAGAAATTTACAATTCAGATTTAACCATTTTTTGCATCTTAGACTTGCTTCACTCTTTTGTTTTGTTCTCTCCTTCAAATTATAATCAGTTTTCCAACTAGGAAAGCCATGTTGAACAATATTGTAGATTCTTGTCAAGAATGTAGCACAACATCTAACCCATTTGAGTAATCATATAATATGTATAGCCTCTTCATGCGAGAATATTGGCTTATAGAAATTTACAGTTCATATTTAACCATTTTTTGCATCTTAAACTTGCTTCACTCTTTGTTATGCTCTTTGGAAATTGGCATGTGATTGAAAGTCGATATTGGCTCCTTTATATCTGCTCAAAATTTTTCCTTTGCAAATTAAAAAAAAAAAAATCACCATTTAACATCCCAATTTACCCTCCAGACAGTTGAATGAGTTTCTTATCTCTCCTTCAAACTCGAATCGGTTTTCCAACTAAGAAATCCAGGTTAAACAAGATTGCATATTCTTGTCAAGAACATATCACAACATCTAACCCATCTGAGTCAATACCCATCTAACCTAAGGCCAAAACCTCCAAGGAAATCTCCCAAGTCACGAGGACCTTGGATTATCATGATCTTATTACTAAAAGAAGAGTGGGAAGCAAGAGAAACAATTTACTAATAAATTCAAGCAACACATTCTTTCAAACTTTGATGATCACATGGATCTTATTCCTTATTGCTTACCTACAGACCTAACGGTTGAAGGTCATTTTCTAACCTTTGAAACCTCTTACTCTTTTCCAATCCATACATCTTACTATGAATTTCTAGGCTCTAATTGGTAAAGGTTTGGTTAGGTTCACCATTCGGGTTTGATATAAAGAAAAATCAATTTTTTTATACTTTCATGCATGAGACAGAACTAAAGCAAAGCTATAATTAAAATTTTACCACTGTAATAAATTGAAAACGTAGTTTTAATCTCTTTCAACTTTAACATTCCAATCATCCAATGGTCACTGTGTTAAAGTTCATCATTGAGACGATTTACCAATTGCCATAAACAGTAACAATCAATGTACAGGAAATAAAGCAGTAATAGCAGTACTAAAGAACAGTAACAAATTACATTGCTGATTTTTTCCTTGGTAGTATGTTCATTATTTGTGATTGTATACCACTCTCTGAGCATAAACGCAATGCTACAGTCAACTGTCATCTTCAGCATGTTATTTCAGCAGTTTTTGGTCACATGAAGGGGGAGGTTTTAGTTAAAAAGGGGTTGATTGTGCATTGTTATCTACAATAGCTAACAAATAAAGTGGGAACTCCCCCGTGGATATCTAGAGCTTGAAATATCAATGTAATTTTGAACCGTGTGCCTCTTTAGAAGGTTGTAATAGTCATCTTAAACAACCAAAAAAACATGATTCCATGTAGGTATAGTAGATGAGCGCCAGTAAGAACGTGATTCCAATAACACCAGCAATCTTATTATTTTCTTCCTCCTTTTTTATCAACAAAATATTAAAGTAAGGAACAACACATTCTTCTCCAGCAAAAGTGTTCTTATACCATATAGAATGTAGAGCGAAGAATGTAGAGCAAAACATAACACAAAAAAAGAGGACAACACAAAATTATTGGTAACAACCACACTTCACATATTTCAATATCAATAATATTGAATACATTGAAGTTTCATCCACTACATAACTAAATATGGTTGGGACCTTAAAAGGGTCCCAACATATGTGTGTGCTTCAATCACACCTTGAGAAATAGGCATCACAAATGGATTTACAAGAATCATTGATCGAGCAATGAGTGTAGATATCTTTGCGATGCTCCATGATTCCATCATCTCATACTTATCTATAAAAGAGGACAAACACTTAAAAAGGTATCAAAATGATCTTGATAAGGAGTTTGAAACTGGTAGAAGGACTTCATGATCTAATGTGAAACTCAAATCCCGAAATCAGACACTACTTTCATTAGAAGCTAGACTCGAAGAAATTATTAAAAAAAATGGATTCATTTCTTCGATGTAAACTCACCATCATTTGATTTTATCACTGTAACTAATTTAGAAAATCAAGCAATTGATTTAATGCCTAGCATCATCAAAATTCAAAGAATAAACAAACATATCCAACTTGGGTTTGGAAACAAAAAATTACATATGTCTCCCTTTGTAGAAGGCCACAAATCTTCTTATGCTAAAATCATATAAGAATCCTAACATAAGGAAACTCAAATATTCAAGCAAATCAAAAATGTGTGCAATTATCATATCGATAACTATAGCTTTTAATCTACCAGAATGAGCAGAACAGGGAGGCTAGGAAGAACAATTATTTTAATATTTTAGTATCCTATAGCATATTAGGAATTTGGAGGGATCTATTAAAAAAAGTTAGCTTAATTTGTTTTTCTCTCTTTTCTATAAAAAGAATCACTCAGTTATTGTCTAAATTAACCAACAACTCACATTTATATTGTTCTAAATTAACCATTAAGACAACATTTAAAAATTTTAACTTGTCAAATTTTAATAATAGTAATGTCTATGATACAATTTAAAATTCCCTCACTATGACTACAACATGCATTTGATCTCACCATAGTAAACCTATTTATAGAACATGGATGACATGTGAATAGAAAGGCAGGTAACTTTGCATCATTGTAGATTCTTCAGGTGGTTTCACTCAAAACTTAACTCCAACACAGATTCAACCCAAATGAAATATTGGTTGACGCCTATAAAAAAAAAGGGAACATTTAAACATAAGCTAACTTTCTATCCCAAAAGTATTATTAAGGAAATTGTTTCCAAAACTGTTAAATAACTAGACATTCTAGTTTGTAAATGCACTTGTAGCAAGTCTAGCTATACTCATCTTTCCCTAATGACCACCAAGCCCTGATATTCAAGGAATCTTTATAACACAAAGATTTTTGCAACTTGGACTATGTTTTAATTGTGACAGTTTAATCAAAGGTTTAATCCCCCATTTTACATGGGTGACCACCTTCATCACAATATCATCAAGGGAGTGTATGTGATCGAGATTTAATGAGTTGGTCCTAAGATTTACATCCTAGATGATCATTGATTATTCCCTAGTGATGATGCTTCATGGAGTATGTGGATTGTTTGACCTTGAAATAAGGCCTTTTTTTCCTGCCATTTATTTATACATCTATTCCAGGTACAAAGAACGGTCACATATATAGTTGTGAATCACTTCATATGGGCCTTTCGAAAAAGATTCAATATACCAAAGTCTTCTATCGAGACTAGGGTTTCAAATATGCTAGTGTGTTAATTGCATGCTGCTAAGCACAACCACTGGAAATGTCATCCACCACAGTCAAACAAATATGTCCATACAATCTTGTGACTGGGGTACAATCTATGTGTAAGAGAAAGGTTGTCATAGAATGTTTCTCTATTCACTCCAAGGGATGCCATAAACTATTGCTGATGAAAATTGCTGCCAATAATCCACATTTTGTTGGTGTGATTATCCAAGGAATGTCTTCAAACTATTGTTCCAACCGATGGGTATGATGTTGGTTTTAATTTCCTTAGGAATTTCACCTTCAAGACAGCCTCAATAAACCCAAAAATCCACTTTATCTGTCTAAGTTTTAATGTCTTACAGGTCTTAAAAATGATGGTATAATTTCATGCTACAGGACTGCCATGTATGCTATTAGAATGGATTAGTAATGGAAACATTTATTAAATCTATGCATTTTTGTGAGTTATAGCATGTTCATCTCGAATTCTAGCCATACTCCAGCCTTCAATTAGCAGCAATTAGCTCTATTATGGCCCTTGAACAACACTAAGAGGAATATTTGGTTAAATCTGGGCACATTGTGAGTTTGTGGAAGGAAACATAAGTAAAACCCATTTATTCAAAATCTAGGAAGCAAGCAACTTAATTTGTGTAGAAACACTCCATGGTGAGTTGTTTCTTAGCATTTTTGGGCATGCTAGATAATTTTGGGTATGTTTTAACCATGTCTCAACCCTTCAAACAACAAAAATAATATCTTGTGAGATTTGAGCTATTTTATTACTGTTGTTACAAGGGAAAATGCCCATATATGTTATTTACTGCTAATTTAACCTTAATCGGGCCCATACCATTTTTTCAATAACACTTCTCCAAGCAGCAATCTGAGTAGGGCATCCCACATGTGCTAAGATAATCTTCTTTAAAAAAAACACCATTTCCACCCCTGAGTATAACACCCTTCCTCAACAAGGTTAAGAATGCACAAATTCACATGTGCCAAGCACCCTAACCACCCCAAACACAAATTCCTCAATATCGCACTTAGGTGGTGCTCTTTTTGAATCTAAGTGTTAAGAAATTAGATGGTTACATAACTATTTCCGCTGAGTGCACTTCACCAAGAAACAACCCAAGTAGAGTTTCTTACATGTTCCAAGGTGGGTATGCACATTCCCACGTGTGAAAACTCATCCACTCCAACTATTTTCATGCAACATGTGTGCCCTCCTAACAATGCATCTCCAATTAAATGTGCCATACTTGTCCACATTCAAAAGTAGATGAAAAAGTACTACAAGATAAAAAAACCCATCATTAAGACTCTCTTCCATGAATCACTCTCTCACTAAGTAAATTTCCCCTCACACACTAACTACTCATAAAATTGAAGGATAATGTAGAACAAGTTCTAAGAATTCAGACCAACAATTCCATTCTCAATGCTAAATTGTGTCATTCTCCAAGCTACTAATTAATAGTCAGCTTACAATTTTTTAATTCAACCTAAGTAAAACCCTCATCACAATCTCAATCTCATCAAGGGATTGTATGTGATGGAGATTGAATGATTTTTTCCTAAGTGCTATAGCCTAGATGATGATTCCCTAGTGACGATGCTTCATGGAGTATGTGCATTGTGGATTGTTTGACCTTGAACTAGGGCCTTGTTTGAAGTAGAATGGATCAGCAATGGAAACATTCATTAAATCTAGGTAGTTTTGTGAGTTATTGCATGCCAATTCAAAATTCTAGGCATACTCCAACCTTCAATTAGCATAAATTAGCTCTGTTATGGCCCTTGGACAATACTAAGAGGAATCTTTGGGTAAATCTGGGAACATTGCGAGTTTATGGAAGGAAACATAAGTAAAACTTGCTTATTCAGAATTATGGGAAGCAAGCAGCTTAATTCTTGTAGCAGCACTTATGTTGGGTTGTTTCTTAGCATTTTAGGGCATTCTAAATATTTTTGGGTATGTTTTAACCATGTCTCCACCCTCCAAACAACAGCAAGATCGGTCCTAGGTATAATGTGGGAATCTATTGGAATATTGGTCAATACTGAGAGGGGGGGTGAATCAGTATTGATAACTTTTTACCATTTTAACCACTTATTAAATTTTAATCAAAACATATAATCAACAAGAAACACAAAACACATATTTTTATCGTAGAACCCCAATTGGGTAAACCACCAATACTTCTTATTACTGCAAAATTGTTATTTACAAATATTTTATCCTACTACTACAGACAAGGATGGTATTACACCCTATTTACCAGCAACTACTAGAAGGAGGCTATGACCCCCTGGTTTATCAGCTGCTACTGAAAGGATTCTACTACACCCTATTTACCAGCTACCACTGGAAGGAGGCTACGACCCCCTGTTTTATCAGCTACTACTGAAAGGATGTTACGACACCCTATCTATGAGCTACCACTAGAAGGAGGCTATGACCCCCTTTTTTGTCACCTACAACTGAAAGCATGCTCCTACACCCTATTTACCAGCTTCTGCTGAAAGGAGGCAACAACTCCCTATAGGCCATTTTCCTGCCCTAGCTCCACCTTACCACCCTGATATGTTTTCATTAATCTTTCATATTTCTTTACCCATCAATCTCTATCACACCCACTGGTCTCTTCTTCTGGTTTTATGATATGGACCCCAGAGACCCCCTCTCATTTTATTTGATCTTCTAATTAAATATATCTTCATGCATCTCTTTAAAACATCTTGTTCCCTTTCATCCTAGAACCTCTTTAGACCTTTGTTATTAACGAATTTTAATCAAATAATTAATTAAAAACTTCTTGATCATTTCTGATCTGTGAGCACCCTTCTTCTCTAATTGCGGGTTTCATAAAACCAATGACTATGGGCTTCTTTTCCACCTCTGCAGACTCCCTGTGAACTTCCTTACATGAGCTTACCTTCTATGGGAATCTCCTAAGATCCTGTTAATCAATTTATAGTTTAAATCTTTCATTAGCGTTGTTCCAAAGTCTCTATTTCAGAAATCACCCTGAACCGTTGATTTTAGATCGGGTTTTTTCCAGACCCTAGATCTCAAAATGTCTTTCCACACTATTAGATTTACACATTCGTCTTTCCACACTTATCCTTAGCCGTTGGTCTTTGTCCCAGACTGTTTCCTGACTGTAGATCTGCAATGGGATGTGGATAGTGGATTTTCGAACTATGACATTTCTCAACATGTCTTTCCGCACTTAACTTTCTGCCTCAACAGTTCCGCACCATTGATCTCATGCGGGTTATTCCATGACCATTGATCTAAGATAAGATATGGATATCGAAGTGTGGATTTGTGACTTTTCAAAATTGTCATTTCGAGGTTTCTGCTTCCACGCTAATCTTTCTGCACTGCGAAAGGCAAAAAATAAAAAATGTAGCTTTCTACGATTTCAACTTTTTTCTTTCCGCACTATAGAAGGCGGAAGTCAGAAACTCAACTTTTCAATGATTTCAACTTTTTTCTTTCGGCACTTTCCTTTCCGCACTGCGGAAGGCGGAAGTCTGAAACTCAACTTTTCCAAAACTTTTTGCTTTCCACACTACAGAAGGCGAAAGTCAAAAATTCAACTTGTCAATGATTTCGACTTTTTGCTTTCTGCACTGCGGAAGGTGGAAGTCGAAAGCTCAAATTTTCCACAATTTTAACTTTTTTCTTTCCGCACTTCGCAAGGTGGATGTCGGAAACTCAACTTTTCCATGATTTCAACTTTTTGCTTTCCACACCCACACTTCTGCTTCCATAACTTTTCATAGATACTCTGAACCATCAATCTCCTGCGACTCCACTTCTAATCATCTATTTGATGATCGATTGCAGATATCTTCTTCCACATTCCTTCTGTTGCGGAATTCTCCTGCGACCGTTGATCTATTTCAGAACGCTTCTCAGTCATTCGATCTTCATACACTTGCGGAACTCTTCTCAACCTTAGATCTTTTGCAGATCTAATATCATTCGTCGATCTATACTCTTTTGTGGAACTTCACCTTTTCCACCTATCCTTTGTGGAACTGATCCTCAACCATTGGATCTTGTGTGGGATGCTTCCTTATTATCGAATATATGATCTCTTTGCTTTTAACACTTAGCCAATTTTAATCTAAACATACAAAACAACATTTGTCTTAGTTTTGACAGGTTGATCATTTTCTCATGTAAGAACCAAATGAGAATCTAATTCCATGGTTGGATAGCCAGTTCACTAGGGAGCAGGATCATGTCATCTTTTAGATCTTATTGACACATCTGCATCTTCTAGAGGACATTTGAAAATAGTCTTCCAACCTTTTATTATGACACTTAGACAAATTTCTTAGTCTGGTCCAATCTGCCTAAAACATTATTTTGGAAATGTTAGCACTATGTTTGAAAACTTTGTGAAAATGTTCTTTAGGTTATATCTTGGATTTAGTCTATATGGTCGTTGCTTGGCACGTTTTGCATCTTCCTTCAGGGGAATCTTCATTTCTCCTATATAACAAATAATCCCCTTCATTTACGAGAACTTAGTTGGGAATAGATCTTGGAATTCATGTAATAAATCTGTAATCTTCCTTACTATTTCATCATCCCAATAGTCCCCAATATTGGCAAATTTCAGGTTTTGTGGATAACTGATATTCACCTTCTTTGTTATGATGGGCTTCGGAAACTTATCATTTGATAAGCATGATCCTTCCATTTCTTGACTACCCTTAGATTCATGAATATGTATATCACGTGGTCATCATCTTCATGCTTTCCAATTATGTTATAGCATTCCATCCAATTCTAAACCGTCGCACTGCTATGAGGAAAACTTGACATCGGAACAGGGATCTCTTCAAAAAGTCTTGGTTCTAATAACTTGTAGAGCAGCATCAACCATTAGACTATCATAAACAAAGATAAAAGTATATGTGAAACTAGTAGATAGCTCTTCCCATTCTATAGTTTCTCGTCGCAACTCAGCTGATGTATACCAGTTTCTTAGTATCGTGTCCAAAGTATGCATGAACTGATGAATTCATTCTTGTCATGACAATTTCTTCCATGTCGCACAAAAAATTTCAATGTGGTAGACAAGATTCTTTAATCCTGTATACTTTTGGCCAGTATAAGACATATTTTCTCCAAATCCAATTTGTAGCAGTCATCGAAATTGGGACCATTATGAAATATATTGCTTATGAGCAACCCACCACTTGGTGGGTGTAGCTTTCAATGCAACATCCAAGGCTAACAAGTGCTAAGGTTCCAATAATTTTTCTTCAAACTATATGAGGAATGTATCTAATTAAGGTAATCCTTCATATGCAGGTATATCACATACCTCAGTACCTACTCGTCGTAGAGATTTCATGATTCTTGCACACTTCCGCATTGATGCTTCATGTAGTCGATTCTTCCAATTCTCCAGAGCTTCTCTTGAGTCTGATAAACAAGAGCTAATACTTTGCCAACTTAGTTTACCAATAGCTATCAAGTTGATGTAGTCTTCCATTGCAAAGTAAATATTGTATATATTATCTAGGTATCCTTCTTGCCCTTTGTTTTTTACTTGCTCGACAAATCTATGTCCTTCCAAAGGATCAATGGGAGCAATCACCCATAGTCCTATATCTTCAAAGGATAATATTCTCTTTTTGAAATTTATGTTTGTTTGATTGTCGACATCCCATTCGATCACCATAAGTGCTTAATACATATTTGTATCATTGACAATATCTATGACTTGAAAATCTGCATAGGTATGGAGTCCTTCCACCTTGACAGGAACCCATGGCAGTCGGCCAATAGGAAAGATCTTCAACTGGTTTTCTAAAGACAATTGAACATGAGACCATACCAGTCTCAAATCTCCCTTGCTTTCCCATGTTTGTCTTGTTATAATATTAACATCTAACTCCAAATCAAGTATGATAAAATCCATATCATAGTCACCTATTTCAGCATTAACTTATAACTCTCGACCAGTCTGTAGTATTTTACCAATATGGTTATCTTTTTTCTCTGGTTTCATACTTGGATGAGGTTCTTCTATTAGAGATGAAAGTTTTTTCAAAGCATCCTTATCTTCTATAAGTGCTAAACAACTCTTAAAAAAATTCTTCAACTTGCTTACTTTCTATGTCGACTTTCTTTGGAATGACTGAGCAAAATTTTGGGGCATTTCTAGGACTGGTCCATCATCCAATACTGGGACATCAGTAGATATCAATGCATGATTTTTGTTGATGAACTCATCGCGTGCATCAAATATGACCCCTTTTTCTTTCTAGATGTCAAATGACACCTTCTTTTATGGCATCGGTCAAACTCTTGTATTTACCCATGGTGCTCCTTGATCTCCTCTAGTCACCTCACCTCCTCTTCTTACAACAACAATATTAGGTTTCTTAGGTTCTGTAGAAATATTCTAAATATTTTGGTTTTCATTTGGAGGTTGGTTCTATTTTCCCGTGATTCTGGCCTTCCATTTAGCAATCAGTTGCGGGCACTCTTCGATAGTGTGGTCCAGTGCTTTACAATGTGAACATGTCGATGTAGGATTAGTGCACTCTCTAGCAAAATGTCCTGTATTTCCACAATTATAACAAATAATTTGGCCCCTCCCATGACCAAATCCTTTTCCTCATCCTTAGATTCTAAATGGAAATCCCCTCCTTAGATGAGGGTATTGTGCATGAGCTTGTTCAGCTTGCATCTATTCATCATTTTTCATCAAATATGTGTTGACCATTTTCTCCTGCAGCAACTGGTATGCTCAACAGTCTTTCTCGTCATGACCCACAGATCAACAGAATTTACAATATCAGCTAGCATACACACTTACTATCTTTTCTAGATACAAGCATTCCTCTGATCAATGACCTCTCATCTAGAAAAAATTGACACCATGGGATTCCTTGTGAATTTAGTGGGTTTGACGCTCCTGATGCAAGATAATTCAATAATGTTGGACATGAATCTTTATGATGGCCTTCAGTTCAGAATCTTGTGCACCAAACTTCCTCATGTATTTATTTTCCTTTCTTGATATCTTGTGTTTTTAATGTTAGATTGGCTAGTTGTGATTGAATTTGCATCAATCCTGCACCAATTTATCCAACTGGTAAAGCTTCCAATTTCATAGCAAGATCGGGAGCTTCACTTTAGGAATCTTATGCTACATCAAGGGAACACAGATATGTTGTAGCATCGCGACAATGAACCATTCTTAAAGTTGAACATCAGACATCTAGAAACTCACTTTATCCATCAGAGTCTTAAACCTCTAGTCGAAGTCCTAGACAAACTCAATTGACAATTGCTTGACTTATTTTAACTTTGTGATACATTGCAACTCGGACTTGGGTTTCTTGAATTCATTTATCAGTCCAATCTAAACTTGATCTAATGAATTTTGATGGATTTCTACAGGAACCACATAAAATTTCATGTACCAATCAAGAGCACGACCTCTAAAGGTTGTGATCATATCAGCTCTTTTAATAGCTTCATCCTAGGCTTGTTGAACTATTTAGACAACTTCACATAAGAACCAATGTTGCTCAAGGTCTTCCAACCCATTCCCATTGAATATAGGCAACTTTATGTCACTCCAAGATATTCTATGTACTTGGGGTATTTATGAATTTGAATTAAAGGTTCCACCAACAGGAACTCTCTCACTACTATATTGACTATTGATATTACTTTTATTTGAAAAGTCACACTTCGACACACTTTTGGGTTTTGACTCAGATGTTGGAGATGTATGCGGGGTTGTGGGTATGGCATAGTCCTGGTCTAGATCATGTGCTTGTTCTTCGTCTAAAACAGATAAGTCGATATTCCTCCTCTTCATGCAAGTTTCTTTGTCAAGATGTGGCACCAACACGTAGTCCCTTCTTCCACTGGTACTTCTATTAGACACAATGGCACACTAAGAGGGGGGGGGTGAATCGGTGTGTTCTAAAGCTTAAACCATTTTCAATATTTAAAGTATTATTATTGATTACATATTTATAGTTATGATAATGCAGCAAGTATAACAGAAGGAATGATAATCATCAATCACATACACGTGATAGAGACAGACAAATATTCATCTTTATTTGAGCACCTACTCAAATGAGGCTGCAACCTCTGTTTACAAATTCCTTCTTGTGAAGAACACCAACCCTCATGCTTTGCTTAGCACCTACTAAAATAACATTCTTGTGGAAGGAACCAAGTCTCTTGTTTTTCTTAGCACCCACTAAGATAACATTCTCCAACTATAACTGAGTGAAAGCACCAACTTCCACTTGTACAGACTTCAACATGTACAAAGAAGACAACATGTTTTTCCTAGCACCACCCTACCACCCTTGTTTCTTATATTTAAACATGATCAGTACATTATGTAGAAAAACAGATATAGCAATGCATACCAACTCTGTTCTGATGTACTTCTAGATTTGCTTATGAACTTTGGTTCCCCTCATTGTTTCTATTTTGGATATTCTTGAAAGAACTCAAAATGCTTTGTCATTTTGTGATCCCTAGTTTGACGACAGTCCATGCACCAGCTTCTCTACCTATAGAGAGCACTCACCTCTATTAATCACCCACATCCTTTTATACATATCTCTCCTTAAACCCTTTACTTGTTCGTATGTCTGACGGTCCATTTCGATAACTGATTAAACCGTTCAATGCCTTATGACAGACAAGAAGTCTAATCGTTGATTGATCATGAGTTTATGCAGCACATCTTTTCTATTTGGGTTCTTTCGTTATTGTCATTTTCTAAAACAAATCAGAGTTTTCACACTCGTAGTTCCATAGTTCTAGTTCCGCAGTACTAGTTCTGCACCAATCATTTTGCACCATTGATATTCTTTGAGCTCTCCATGACCGTTGATCTGAGAAAAAAATTGGATATTGGATATGTAATTTTTCTTGATATCATTCCATGATTTTCTCTTTCTGTTTTTTGCACATTCTTTTCTGCATAATCAATCTGCACTGTCAATTTCTTATGCACCCTTTCCCGGCCGTCGATCTTAGATCTGGTGTGGGATGTGGATCTCGTGTTTTCAACATTTGTTTGAACAACTTCCAGACTTTCCGCTTTCCAACATTTGCTTACAAACTCTTTCTGCGTCGTCGATTCCTTGTGCACCCTTTCTCGACCGTCGATCTTAGATCCAGTGCAGGATACGGATCTCGGGTTTTCAACATTTGTTTGAACAACTTCCAGACTTTCCACTTTCTGACTTTCACTTGCAAAACTCCTTTCACGTCGTCGATTTCTTGTGCGGTTTCACAACCGACCGTCGGATTTGTTCATCCGATTACCTTTCAGAATTTGCGGATTTTTTCTTGACTGTTGATTTCTTGTGCGGGATCACTCCTGACTGTCGGATTTGTTCATCCGATTACCTTTCAAACTTTGCGTATTTGCTCTTGACCATTGATTTCTTGTGCGGGATCACTCTTGACCATTGGATTTGTTCATTCGATTACCTTTCAGACTTTGTGGATTTTCTCTTGACCATTGATTTCTTGTGCAGGATCATTCCTGACCTTTGGATCTATTCCTTAGATTACCTTTCAAACTTTGTGGATTTTCTCTTGACCATTGATTTCTAGTGCAAGATCACTCCTGGCTGTCGGATATGTTCATCCAATTACCTTTCAAACTTTGTGGATTTGCTCTTGACCATTGATTTCTTGTGCTGGATCACTTTTGACCGTCATATATGTTCAAAATATTTTCTTTCAAAGTTTGGTTCTCACAATATATTTGCACCTAGCTGATCCGTAGGACCTCAACTTTAGTGCATTAAAATTTTGTTGTAAAAGAATGCGATCAACAGGTTAATTAATGGAACGGCATTAACAGAAATTAAATGCTCAGAACAGGAATGAAAACCACAACATTGATAGACAGATACAAGGAAGAAAACACAGAAACAGAGTCACCAACAGAAGTTGATAACGGAGTTCACCCCCTCCACTGGGCTACATCTCCAGGTACCTCTCCAATGGGTATCGATCCAATTAATCTCTTAAAATGGTACAAATGGTTCTAGAATAATCACAGAAACTGGACATTAACAGTAAAGTCTTCAAGACCTCCTCTCTGAAAGTTACAAAACTGGAATTCAATAGTCAAAAGAAGCCAAGTTATAACTGAGAATAGTCGACTTCAAAAGGAACAGCAAAATGCTCTCTCCAAGCTTCTCATCACAGAGAAAATGTTGCACTGTGCTCCCAACGAACTAAGTCCCCCCTTTTGGTCGCTAGCTTCCTCTATTTAAGCCTCATAACCAACGGATTTTCCTTCTTTCACATAGTTGTTACCATATGCCATTCGGCCAAATCGCACCTCAAGCATTTGACGTTCCCGGTCCCCAACAAGCTGTTCATCTGCCTTTCAACGTTATCCCCACTGTGGCATAACTGCCAATAAAGCTTCGCTAAACTGTTACAAAGAAGCTGTACACATGATGAAATATCTAGCCACATCATAATGTGCCGCAGGAGGGATATTCCCACCATGCCAAGGATCAGAACGGAACCATGCGAACTAAACTTCTGGAAGTTTTAGTCATCTGAGCTTCCACCATTGCGGAAGAGGACAAGCAACGGCCTCCAATGGTCTCAATCGATTGTCATTTGGTTTCTGAGTCGAAATTTTTGTTACTTTGGTTTTCACAGTTGCGGACGGTGGATCGCAAAGTCTCCCGATTTGAATTTTCAAACCTCGCGTCGCTGTGTGCGCCGCTCCGTAAGTCTTGGGCTTCCGTCGTTGTGGCTCCCGTTCCGCTCCGTCTTCCGGTCCTTTATATCTCCGCCGTTGCGGCTCCCGTTCCGCTTCGACTTCTGATCCGTCCTTTAAGTTTTCGTTGTTCTGGAAGGGAAAATGCTTGTGAGCCCCGACATTGCGGAAGGGGAAATGCTTGTGAGCCCCGACGTTGCGGAAGGGAAAGGCTTGTGAGCCCTGCCATTGCGGAAGGGGAAATTCTTTCAACCGTCGATCCTTATGTTTCCCGCCGCTTCTTTGAACCATATAAGATATATGTCGCGGCTTTGTCATAACCATTATGAATGGACCCTTGAATCGTGCAATGACTATGTCACATATGATATGTTACATCCCACCAACGAATATATATATGTTACCTACGGACTTTGGTTATAATATGATATATTATATCATATGATATTTCCTATGTTAGAACCGTCGAATGTGCACCGCTTAACATATACTTTGGATGGGGTTTGTAACATATGCGAAGTCTAGTCATTGTGACATGTGGCAAGCAACAACCTATGCACATAGCATTCTCTATGCAAAACCATATGTAAGAACCATTGTAATATTTGACCTTTAAAGAGGAATAATCCACCGGATCACTAGCCTCTGTGTTAACTCACCTCCTATTTCAATGAGCGAAATAATTGATAACCGTTGGATTTGGATCCACGTAGATCTATAATGGAATCCAAATGTTATAGAGAATATTACATTAAAATTCTGCTCCCATATCCTATAATTAACCTCCTTGCTAGTACATCAACAAAATGGACTAACAATCGTCAGATTTAGATCAATGGTGGACTTCAATCAACATAGAGAATATTTCATAAACTACTGCGCCCGCTAGGATTTTCTTCTTTTGTGCTAGTTCACCCAGTGAAATGCCTCACAGTAGTTAATCTACTTTGGGATCAACCACATCTGTTGATCTTGATCTCCTTTACAACGATTTATTTCCAATTTCTCAAGTCGGCCCCTCCTTTATCTTCCTCGCTATTATGTCAGTGAAATGTCTTTACTGCCATCGATCTTCTCCAAGATTCTTCTGAGTCTTCTTCTTATCTGGATCATATGCTTGGAACTACGTTTCCCTCAATGTCAACCAAATCACACTTTGGTATGTTTCCACATGACCGCAAAACCTCCAACAATCTCCCCCTTTGGAATTGATGGTGTTGGGGCACGCGCCTTAACGGTCACTAATTTTGGTAACTCCGCGGTTTTTGTGGAAGCTTGTAAGCGGAGTTATGACTCAAAATAGTCTTAGGGGTGTCGGGGTTGAGTCAAATCCCTCTTTTTTGTAATTGTCCATAAATTTCGGGTGTAAGCCCATGATTTTGTAATAGTGCACTTGTATAAATAGGCACTCATGTAAAGATGTCGAGGGTATCTAATGAAATGAGGATCATATGATGCGAAGAAGTTAGATCTATTTTTGGGTTTTAAGGTCAAGTCCCAGCTGTGTGCGTGGACGACCTCTGCAGCTATGTGCACAGAGGGTTTTGTAAGGAAAGGAACTGCAACTGAGTGCGCATATTAGAACTGTCGTTTTGTAAGAAGTGGAATAAAAGCGCAGTTTTGTGGACATAGCCCCTACACTGGGGGTGAACCACGTTATATCTTGTGGTATTTCTATTATGGTTTTATTTTATGCATTGATAAGTAGATAATTGATAAAGTAAGATAACTATTAAATATTAACTTCGCTGTGAATTCCCAGTTAAGGGTCAAGCAAGAAACGTCTTTTATCTAACTACGAAGCTAATTAAGTGAATATTGAAGCTCTGTTTGGTATAAATATTTGTTGTTAAGGCTAAAGGTACAGTAATATCCCTCTTCTGCTTGCAGAAACCTAGTTCTACGGCACCCCATAGTTGTTTCAGGTGAGACTGCAACCTGTTCACAGGTTGTTGCCGAAAGGTCCAACACTATGGGTCTTTTTGTTGGTGCGAAGTTAATGGTATAAAACCTGGGTCTGCCCTATAGCCCAACAAATTGGTTTTGTTGCCGGTTGAACTCAGTATCTGCTCAAGAGGGATTTACATTATACCTAGAGGGTTATGTTTTGGAGACCCTCGGTAAAAGAAATCGGTGACTGGATTGAAGAGACCTACTTGAAATTTGTTGAACAAGAAAACAAGGATCCTCGTTGTAGCTCGGACGACTTCTTGCAAAGGTACGTCTTTTCGGATGTTTATGAAATTTTCTTTGGTAGTATCCACATAGAATTGTACCAGTGGTTATCTAGGTTGACAGAAAGAAATACCAACTTCAAGGAAGATCAGTTTCCTGACTGGACCCCCCCAAGAATTAACATATTGAAAAGGGTGAACAACGCAATATCGCGAGCTATTGATTTCTGGACAACGCGAACCCTTGAACAATTGTGACAGAATTTGCCATTGACACAAGTACCTCTTTTAGTGAAGATGAAAAGCAGTTCTTCAAAGGACCAAGGGGTAAGTACCTAAATTCATTTAGTCTGCAAATTAAAATGCTCTTGGCTGAGAAGGGCATATTGCTTATAGAATCAGATTGCTAGATTTATTTTTACTAACCTGTGTTTGGAAGTGAAAGTAACTTCGACGAGCAAAGTGGTTTGCTGCGAAGCGGTAAAAGATACAAGAGAAACCTAGAATCCTATACCCTAGGCCAGAATACCGAGTATACGCCAGAAGACCCTGAATCCGAAGAAACCCCTTTTGTTAGAAACCCTCCTATAACTCCACAGTGAAGATCTGTTACCCCTGAGAACCCGTTGCAGTCTGGAAGTAACCCAAGCCCGAGTATTCCTATCGTAGGTCAGTCTACCCCAGTAAGTTCTTCCCCCCCCCCTCAGTCCACTATGGCCCATATGACTGATGATATCAAGCTCCCAGTTTTCAAAGGAACTGGATCAGAGGATCCAGAACAGTTTTGGTTTTTATGCGAAGCTGTGTGGACTGCTAAGAACATTTTGGATTAAGATATAAGAAGAGCGCAGCTGGTCACTTCTTTTAGAGACCAAGCTTTGACCTGGTTTATGAAATTTTCCAGTACTCAAAACCATGTCTTGGCTGATATTAAAGCAGCAATGATCAAAGATTTCAAGAATCCTAAATCAGAATCACAGTGTATAACTGAATTGAAAGAGATTCAGCAAAGACGAGGTGAATCAGTTTGGGACTTTGATCAGAGGTTCAAAGTTCTGCTAGATCAAGTTAGTTTCACTACTGGACCAACACAGCATAAAGAATGGTTCATTGCAGCCTTATTACCTCATATCAGAATGCCACTCATGCAACAGAAGGTTGCTGATCAACAAGAGGCTTTGGAGATTGCCATGAAACTGGAGACAGCTCCAGTCGAAGATAATTCTGGCATAGCCCAAATACAAGCGCAGTTAGCAAAAATGGCTTTGGAGTTGCGCAACATGAAAAAAGGGAAATCTATTCACGAAGAGGTATGGTGTACATGATGTAGGACAGAAATTCATGACAAGGAACAATGTCCTGCGCTAAGAAATTACCTGAATACTGGTGCGCCAAACCCATTTAACCCTAATGTTCTATATTGTGATATTTGTAGAACAACTGGCCAACATCGACATGAATACTGCTATCTACTACAAAGATATGTGCAAGTACCTAAGAATCCCTATTGCAAGTTCTGTAAGTCAGTTGGACACAATGAAGAGGAATGTCGCAACTTTGACCTTATGAGAGAACGAACCTATGATGCTTATAGGGTACAAAATGATGCACAAGGAAATGATGGATATGGTTACCATGGTAGTACATCGGGTCGAGGTAATTTTGGAGGTCGTGGTCATGGTGGTATGCCTGGAAGAGGTCGAGGCCAGGTTGTGTGCTATAATTGTAATCAGGCAGGCCATCTAGCTAGAGACTGTCGGAACCCAACTACGACATGTCGATATTGCAGAGCAGTAGATCATGTCATTGAGCAATGCCCAAAACTGATAGCCAAGATACAAGAAAGAAATAGCACTCCTCCTTAAAATATTCAGATGATTACTGTAGAACAAAGACCTGTCCCAGCCATTAACATTGTTACAAGGAGTAGAGCTACGACACAAGTGCAGAATAAGGAGAAACAGCCTAATGAGGCTTGGGTTCGTAAGACCCCAGAGAAAGTTCCAACCTTCGATGTGGGAAGAGAAAAAGAAACATTTATGGAAGCCAAAAAATACTTTGTTGATCCGAGCACATCAGTGGCACCTGCGCAGCAGCATCAACAGCAGTCACAGTCTCAAGAAGCTTCGACAGATAAAGTAAGTACACTGTCGACATTTTAACAGAGTGTTGACGGGCCAAATTGGCACAATAGTCAACTAAGAGACAACCCGATCCAAAAGCTTTCAAAGCTGCTCTCAGTCGTTAGGTAGCTGTCTCTGATGGGATTAAGGCCCCGTTGCCTTCCTTAAATTACTCCCAGCTACAGGAGGAAGACTTAAAGGAAAAATGAATTCAATGTTTGTTAACTATACTACACCTAAAGAAAACTGTTGAAGATAATTACTAAGTTAGTTGATATTTTACACAACTGATAACTCAAAATTAATCTAGTTAAACCAATTAACCTATGAGTGAAAAAATCAATAGTTAAGAAAATATTAACAAATTCAAACCAATTACATAAATTACACTATAGACACATGTACATTCATAACAAGACTGAAAGGTAACTTGGCAGAGTATAAGTGTAAAAAATATGATTGAATATAGTTTCTATAAATTAAATAATAACTACCACTTATATATCCTACGTATCCTATCCTGATCAGGAGCATGATATTATTTAACCCTGGAATCAACTTGCAAATAATAATAATGTGCTAAGAATCCTGAAAACTTCAGAAGAAATTCTGAGATTTAAACAAGACAACACACAGAACAAGTACATCACATACATTATAATTATAATATCAAATTTACTATATGACATGAATTGCAAGTTAAACCAGCTTAAATTGACAGTTAAACATGATGCATCTGCACATTTCTTTAAAGAAATATAACAAAACATAAATACTGTGAAAAGAAATAACAAGATCATACGATACTATAAATACATTTCCATAGTAAAAATACTGCAAATATATTTATAAATATCACCAGTCAAAAGCTGCTACAACTGCTAACAAGAAATTGTCTTTAGTTATAGGAAATGGTAAAGCGATCATGTTCTTCCCTTTTCCAAACCATCGACCCCCTTTACAGTAAACTCTGTCTCCTTAATATGTTCAATCTCGTATAGAGATAGTTCTAGAAAACAGGAATCTACATCATCGTAATCCTAACCGATTTCATCCAAAATAGAAAAATGACAAATGAAATTGTCATTTTCATATACGTTATAATATCTCGAAACTGAAAAGATTCGTCCTATAGTGCTAGATCATAAAATGATAAAGACACTAGTAAATTAGTGACACCTGGGAAACAGCATATCCATAATTGAAAACAATTTCAACTAATTCGTTTATAATTCTCTGGAGATCATCCTGAAACCGAGCGATCACCAAAATCCAAGAAAAGCGCATCTGCAACACCACACAGTAAGAATTAGCACAAATGCACAAATAAATAAACCAAATTACATAATCCACCAATCAATTCAAAACAATACCTGGAAAGCAAAAATAACTTCATTATCATTTGTTGCTTTTACTTACAAACTTCAAACCTGAAATACTTTCTAAACATATGTACAAAAGTAAGTATCCCTGAAATGCTATGATTTAACAGGAGTATTGAAAACCTGTATATTCACACCAGTCGCCAGATTTTGTGAAAATGGAACCTGTGAGTGAACTTTAAGCTGCATCAAAGTGGGCTGAGCGTTTAGCTCATGTACTCTTTCCTCATTTTTATGATTCTCATGTTGTAGTCTCATAACTCTCCGAATTAACTTGTTCTTGTGTCTCTTCATACGCAAGATGCATTTATCAACTGAATCGGATCTCTCCTGCAACTTCACATTTTCAGCTTTCACGGCATCACTACGTGCCACCACCTCTGTTATTTCTACCTCCATTCTACGTATCTTGTCAAGCAAAAAATTAACGAACAGTGGGTGAATTGCTTCACCAATTCGATAAGGAGCAAGTAGATTCCCTGCAATAGATTTTCCCTTAATTGGAGGATCGAGCACAGAGTCAATTTGGGGATTCTTATCAGAAACATAAGGACTGTAGGCTATCGGGCGACTGATAGATTTGGGATTCATATCAGGACCCTCATGTGAGACAGGCCCATTCTCTTCATCATCTAATACCACCGTTTCTATGTCGCTGTCACTCTTCACAGCAGACTTAACAGCATTGGCTTTGTGCGCCATACTCCTAGTAAATCTACTTGTAACCTTAACATTTGGCTTCTTGCTCAACTGTCTGCAGGTTCTATCATTACGGTTTGGCGTTACTAGGGAAAGGTTTAGGGATTTCCTCCTTCGCTTGGAATGCATGGGAGAACCAAGACTTTGTGCAGGAGTGGGAGCGAAATCTTCGTGTGCGCTAGGGTTTGCACAATCATTAGGGTTTGGCATAGGCTCATGTACAGGTGAATTCAGGAATTCACAAGGCTGCTGATGCCTTGCACACTCCTCTACACAATCGAATTGACAATGGCAAAAGGCTGTAAAACCATTATGCTCAAGAAAATCGTCCCATGACTGATTTCGTTTAGACAGTTCCCTCTCCACCAACATCCTAACAAGACCATGGTGAAAGAGACTCTGGCCAATATTCTTAGGACCCTTTTTGATGGCCAAAGACATCTTGGTCATGCTTTGAACTAAATAATAGGGTAAATTGATAGGTAGACCGAGAAAAACAATCATCAATCTAAGGTGATAAACATATGCAGAGGAAAGACGGCCCTCACAAGTCACATACCTGTGAATGACATCCAAAACCGGTCGCCATTCTTTTTTAAAATATTTGTGTGACACACCGGCCCTGAAGGACACATCCTAGCAAGGGTTCTTTAACATCTGCCTCCATTCAGTAGCTTTCATCTGCTTGGATTTGAACCAAAGTTCACCTGTTAACGGTAGGCCCATGGCCAAGGAGACTGAGCACTCATCAACTCTGAACTGAAGGTCGGCCACCTTAACTCTAGCATCAACCAGCGAGAGGGTAAATAACCTAGTAACCTCAGGGTTCGAGTCTGCGAACTTACAGAAAAATGAAAGCCACTCGACTGCTTCTACCTTGGCTAGGAGCTATGGGTTCCCGTCAAGAAGTTTTGTGTCATTAGGTTCAACCCTAACAACCGGGGCCATTGCTGTTAGTGCGAATGCACGCAATTGCACACAGAGGAGATACAACAGATCACAACAAGATAGAACACTGGAGAGAGAGCATTCGGGATGCAAACCAAGCAAAAACCACAAATAATGAAACCCGACTCTTTTATAAACGAAATGCGACATGAGTAAACTCAAACAATAACCCTGTAAAATCAGCATGAGTGAACAGGAATGATTACACAGAGAGGTCATCAAAAAAATGGAAAGAGGTGGCGAAGACTCCAGAACAACCTCACCTTGCCATGATTTATTCGGCTCGATCATAATAAACCTACACAATGCATAGAGCACAGGTGTTCAACAAGCAGGAAGACACGACGCTGAGCTCATACTGCATTTAAATGTCATTACAGAGTTATGTACGAGTATAATGATGACATATCAGCCTTCAATCGAGTGTATCGGCTTTGGGAATGGCGATGCGAATTACACCAACCATAAGGAATGAACCTTGGGCATTAAAACGTCGACCTTACTATATAATTATTTCAATCTTCAAAAATGGCGAACATACTATGTGAAACACAACCCATTATATCAACCCCAACCCTTACATGTAAGAATATAAGTTACGTATGGAGCATATTATAAAGATCGAGATCGAATACTTATAATTGGGTTATGTATAATTCAAATATTAGAGGACAAACCTTGGAGATAAAAATTTGCATGGACTTTTGATAAGGTGCCAAAACGTGCAAAGGTCGACCATTCCAATTTTCACAACCTTACTACATTAGGAATTAAAACTAAAAATATCAAATGATAAATGTTCGAATAAGGCTCATGGCTAGGGTATGGTGAAAGGTAGATAAACGAAAACACTTACCCCTTAATTTGAGACACAAACCCATTTAAAACAATGGTTTTAATATAGTAATTTTGCCAACTAGCCATGGTTCGCAAGATTATAAAAACAATGGAATTCCACCATTTCAGTAGCTAATGTGATTTCACCGTTTCAGTAGCTCCTGCTTTTGTTCCTGAATGTAAGAAATTTTAAATATTTCATCAAACAAAATTTTATTTTGTTTGATGAAATTTATTTTAAACTCAAAGTTTTATTTTGTTTGATAGAACTTTCGAGGCTGTTGGGTAGGGGCACAACACAGAGTTGTATGAAGCTCTTACGAAATCAGAATGCTTTAAATGAGTTACAGAAAGTTATTGCTTCTTGCAAACCTCAACGAAGCTCTGGTAAAGAAAAAATTGTCAATAGAGTTAGAAGAACTGGAAGAGAAATGAGATTGCATGCTCAAATAGGAGAGTATGACATGACTGATATCATTCTAGACCTAGGATCAGAAGTCAATGTCTTAACTAAGCAGACATGGGAACAAATGGGAAAACCTACCCTTGAATGGTCCCCTATACAATTGAGATTAGCCAATCAGCAGAAGATTGTGCCCCTAGGAAGATTCTGTAGCGTCCCAGTAGACATTGATGGAGTCAGTACCTTAGCAGATTTTGAAGTCATTGAAATAATTGATGATAGCAACCCCTATCCAGCTTTGCTAGGAATTGAATGGGAAATAGAGAATTCTGCAGTAATCAATCTTAAGAACAGACAGATGACTTTTGAAGGAAAAGGCTTGAGAGTCGTAGTCCCCTTGGACCCTTCTCAAGGAGAAAGGTACACAGAGCCAGTCAGAGATGAAGATCAGGATATTCTGGATCATATCTACAACATCACAGCTAAAGAAGAAGACTATGTTAACCCTACTACTGAAGGTATAATGGATTGGAAGTGTGACAGTTCTTGCATGACTGATTCAGATGAAGGCCTAGAGAATTGGTAGCATAGACTTTATGAGCTACACGGACATCGGTGTGCAATAATTACCAAGTCTCTCAGATGGCTTGGCTCAAAGACAAGAATCTTACCTATTTTTTATGGCTTGACAGACCCCGAAGAGTTTATTTTGCAATTCTCAGAGAAGGTACCAAGTTCACAGAAAATGGAGACTCTAGGTTCAGCATTCAGAGCCACAGCTGCCAGATGGTGGAATGGTCATAAGAAGTACATCCATAGTTGGGAAGCTTGTCAAAATCTTCTTCGCCTCAGATTCGTGGATCAACCTCAGGAGGTGCAAAGCAGGTTTAATGGTCAGACTAGCCCTCAAGAACATTTGGAACAGTGTTATGAAGCATGGAAGCATGTTCCTTGTGAAGAATGGGTACATCGGTTTGTGCACACTCTGGAACCTGTAGCAAAGAACTGATATGCAGAGGTGGAGCTTCGCCATGGTACTGTAAGTTGGGATAGTCTTGTTGATAGTTTTCTGCTGACATTTTCTATTAATGAGGTTTGTCCTGCTTTGGACGCAGCTGTTAGGCTGATCCACACTAAGGTGTTTGATGGTAAAGAAATAGCCGAGTACCAACCTAATTGGAAAGAACAAGAGGCCAATGCAGTAGAATGCTATAACCTCACAATTGACGAGGATGATGACCTGCGCAACATAAACATTCCTAAGTCAGAAGGACACTGTGAAGTACATGGACCAGCAGTCGAAGCGCCAGAAGTGACTCAGCCCTTGAAGACAAGGCAAGTAAACATTGGGTCAAAAGAAATGCCTAAGTATGCTACTATTGGGGATTATTGGGATGAAGAAACGGTAAGCAAAGTGACCCAACTTCTCCATGAGTATCAGGACCTATTTCCGACGAAGTTCTCAGAAATGAAAGGTATCCTTGGTGATATAGGAGTGATAAAAATCCCGTTGAAACCTGATGCGAAGCCTGTGAAGCAGCGCCCTTATAGGCTGAACCCTAAGTATAAATAAAAAGTCAGGGTGGAGCTAGATAAGATGCTCGCAGTAGGAATCATTGAGCCTATCGAAGAGTCAGAATGGGTCAGCCCCATGGTGGTACAAGAAAAGAAGACCAAGGGAGAAATCAGAATCTGTGTTGATCTTAGGAAGCTGAATGATGCCTGTTTACATGATCTGTTTCCTACTCCCTTTACAGATGAAGTTTTAGACAATGTCGGAGGTCAAGAAGTGTATTCTTTCATTGATGGATTTTCAGGTTACCATCAGATCATAATTGCTCTAGAGGATCGACATAAAACAACCTTCGCTACAGAAATGGGATCTTTTCAGTATACAGTTATGCCTTTTGGATTGAAGAATGCACCTGCTATGTTTTCCAGAGTAGTCATATCTGCATTTAAGGAATTCATTCATAAGTTTTTAGAAGTTTACTTTGATGATTGGACTATCTTTGGCTTATTGAAAGATCATATAGCTAGCTTAAGGCTTATGCTGGATAAGTGTAGACAGCATCAGATTTCATTGATGTAATGTCCCGGTTTTCACCCCATTACATTAGATGTATATGATGTATAAATTGTAGATGATCAGGGTGTGGAGCTAAAGGCCAAGGCCCCACCATTGATTAGTAATGCTATGTTTTGGATTTAAATTGTCACCGATGGCGTATTGGGGCATGCGGCATATATATTATGTTGGTCATCATGTAAATATGCATCTATGATTAATTGAATGAACACAACCAGCTATGGCCGCGGCAACTAAATCCAAAGGGGCATGATTTTCACAAGGATAAGGATGTGGGGGAATTGTCCAACTTTAGCCAATGGGGCAAAAATCCATGTGTTTTCTTACCTTGTTTATCCCAACCACTTTCATTGAAGAATTGTTGCTGGTGGTTGAGGCAGTTAATTGCTTTGGGGGTGGGGTGGCAGGACTGTCAGTCCTCACCCACACACACACTCCACCCCTATTGACTTCACTCACGCAGGCAATTCCACTCTCCCCACGATTTTGTTTGTTTCTCCTCACGCATAGGCTCTTGGCGGTTTTGGTCTCACGCAGACATTTTCTGGGCTCCACGACTGTGCTGAAGGCTCACGTACTTCCAATTTTCACACCCTTCCTGTTGTTTGTTCATCCACGGACAAAAACGGAGCTGTTTTTCCTCACACAGGACCTCCATTGTCTGTTCATTCCTCACAGGGTAGAATTGTTTTCCACGCACAGGATTTTCCTAGTTTTTACCCACGTGGTTTTCTTCTGCGGATTTGTGGATGGTGTGGGCAAATACTTTCCTCACGGGTTGATTTGTGGGCTCTACGTTGTTGTTCCTCACGTACAGGTCAGAAGACTGTAAATTCCTTCCCCGCGTGGTCTGTGTAATTTCTTCTGGTGACTTCATTGCCCAAAACGGGCTGTTGTTTCCCACGTTGCTGGTAATGTATGCTAATACATTTTTCTTTTGGGACTGTTGCTTTCCCATGTCGCGGGTTGTGTCTGTGGTACGTTTGGGGACTATTATAATTCATTGGGAATCGTTTTGGCCATGATAGGGCCAAGAACGATTCAGGATTTGGCTTTCCTTGTTTAAGCTGTGACAGCTAAATTAATTGCCTGAGTGCAATGGTTGGTCTTCGGATTGTGAGAGGAGCAAGGATGTTGGCTTAGATTTGCTTGATAAACCTGGTGGCTGGAAACCACATAGACAGAGCTAGAGGGCTGGCCTTCTTCTCCATCACCCCTGAATAGCACTGGAAGGGAATGCAGGGCCTGAGGGACTGTGTAGCAGAGAAGGGACTGATTCCTTGTGTTGGGTGTGTTTGGGTGTCTTAGAGGTTAGGCTAGTTCTGGTGTAGGTGTTCTTGGCTCTGTAATGAGCTCACCAGCTTAGCAATTTGCCTTCTCCATCTCCTTGATGGCCTGATAAACCCAACTGTGTTGGCTTGGATGTGTTTTGTATATCCCTGTCTATGTGTGAGCCTGCTAGTTCCCTTATTCCTTGGAGAATCATGCTAGCTCGGGGGTGGCAGTGCTGCTGAGAGATTAAGGAGCACGCTGGCCTACGGTTGGGCGGAACATTGCAGCAACGTAGCTGGTTGCGGATCGAGTTCATCATAAGATAAGTGATCTTGTCCAATTATACTTCTACAATCTTAATTTATGTTAATGAAATTGATGAACATGTTAAATAAATACATGCATGTATGAATGTTGTTGGTTTTCAGTTGTGTATGATGATTAAATTGCATGCGTCCATGATATACTGCAATGCATTTCATTTCAGCATTCTGTTATGCAAAATTTAAGTATGCATAGGTTCATGGGGCTCTTAGCCCGTGTGTTTGAAGCTTGTAGTCGCGTCCTCCTTGCCGGTCGGAGGCATGGGGACGTGACAGTATGGTATCAGAGCTCTAGGTTGCAGCAATGGGCCTCTATGGGCCAAGAAGATGCAGTGACAGAAGGAAGAATTACCTTCTATGTTCGGTAGAGCAGCAGCAAGTTTCAAAAATCTCCTAAGTGTTTGAACAGTCGAAAGGATTGGCGGAATTGACTTCCGCTCTAGTGGAAGGTTTAACATTTTCCCATCCGCCGTTGCGGACAGCGAAGTGATTCCGCGTCCGATGTAAGAAGTCATCCTATGCCTGAAGTTGAAAATTTCTCCAAGTAAGAGCGGACGTCGGAAGGATTCGTACTTTGGTGAGCCGCTGTTGCGGAAGCCAAAGTCATTTGGCTTCCGATGGAGAAAGACCGCCGACAGCCGACGCGGTCAAAGAAAGACAAATTTTTGTCGGAAGAAAAAGTGGATTCTCGTCCACCATAGCAGAAGCCAAAGTCATTTGGCTTCCGATGTAAAAATACTTCCACAGTTGTGGAAGAGAAAGTGACCTCCCGTCCGCCATTGCGGAAGCCAAAGCCATTTGGCTTCCGATGTTGAAGGGCTTCCGATGTTGAAGGACTTCCGATGTTGCGGAAGAATTAATGATTTCCCGTCCACCGTTGCGGAAGCCAAAGGCATTTGTCGACCGATCAAAAAATACTACCGACGCCGCAAGAGAAAGTGCGCCGATCGGAAGAGGAAAGCAAAGGAGCATCCACCGTTGCGGAAGCCGAAGGCATTTGCCAGCTGATCAAAAAAGACTGCCGACGCCGCAAGAGAAAGTGCGCCGATCGAAAGAGGAAAGCAAAGGAGCGTCCGCCATTGCGGAAGCCGAAGGAATTTGCCGCCCGATGTGGAAAGACCTCCGACTGCCGATGAGAAGGAAAGGAAAATTCTGAGTTTTTCCATGGGATTTCTCAGCAGTTTTCGACTGTTTTCAAAGGGATTTTGCAGCTGTTTTTCAGTAAAATTTCGAGGCTAAAAAGGAGAAAAGAGGTAGCGATCTTATGCGCTAGATTGCGCGAAAATCAATAATTTACAAAAAAAAATGAGGGCACTGCCCTCGACTCGCCCTGTAGTGGCGCAGGGAAGCCACAAGGGGGCAAGCCCCCTTGACCCCCCGTCGTCCCCCTCCGATAGACACTCTTTGATGGAGAAAATTTTATGTTTTGGGAAACTCGTAAATTATAATTTTCCAAGAGAAGGTAAGTAATGTTGGTTTATATCAATATTATGCATCTAACAATTGTGTTACTAACACATTGCAGAGTCATAGTCACCTTCAAGGGAAGTATTCCAGATAGTGCATTTGGTAAGCAAGTGGTGGTTCAGTATGAGAACTCATGATGGGTATGATGCTCAGGATTCTTATGAGCGAGCAGAAGATGCCATGGGAGAAAATGTTCGTAATAGAAATGACGACATAGAGTCTAATGGAAGGAGATTCCAGGAGACACCGTCAGATGTTGCAGCTACCATGAGAAGCTTGATTAAGGCCCAGGAAGAGCAGCATCAGTTGAATGCTGCTATGTTGCAAAGTTTGACAGACTTGCAAAGGAAGATAGACTCTGGACGAAGTACAGCAAGACCAGAAGGCAGTAAGAGCAGTACTAGGAGAAGGAGAAGAACTTCTAGTGGATCATCTGATTCTGAAGAATCCAATGGGGATTCAAGTTATTCTTCTCATAAAATAAAAAGAAAGAGACACCATAGGGATCGCACTCGAGATGAATTTAAGAAAGCTAAACCTCCTACATTTGATGGTGAGGTAAAGACTGGACAAGAAGCTCAAGCTTGGCTTCTAGGTGTAAAGAAGTACTTTCAAGTGCATGACTATTCAGGAAACATGAAGGCAAGAGTTGCCATATTCAACCTGAATGGAAGAACATCCATCTGGTGGGAACACTTCAAGCAAGTAAAGAGGATTAGTGAAAGGAGACTTAAGTGGAAACAGTTCAAGAAGTATTTCAAGCAGAAGTACCTCTCTAATAGATATTATGATGACAATATTAAGGAATTCCATGAGCTGAGATTGGGACAGCAGACCATGGAAGAGTATGCAAATAAGTTTTTGGAGCTGTTGAGGTATGTCCGGTACATCAGAGATGAAAAAGTAAAGGTCCAGCATTTTCTGAGTGGATTACCTCAGTCTTACAAAGATAGAATTGAGTTTTATGAACCTAGAACTCTTGAAGAAGCAATAAGAAAGGATAAGTATTGTTATGAGCAAAGCAAAGGTAAGCCATATTACCATAAGGCATGGAAGGACAAGAAGAACAAGAAGTTTGACCAAAGGAAGAAAGGTTTCAAACCTTCTAGCTTCAAGAATCAGCAGAAGCAGCCCTCTCAAGCTACGAGTAAGCCGGTTGGAGTGATAGGAGAAAAGCCTAAGGATCCACAATAGAATAGAGGGCCACTTCAGTGTTGGAAATGTGGAGGACCCCACATGCGCAGGAATTGTCCACTCGAGAATGAGAGTGTAAGACCAGCTTATAATGTTCAAGAAGCAGAAACAGTGGGTCAAGTAGCAAGGGCAATTCCTAGGATCTATGCAGCACTGGAGGACCGTCAGGCAGATCACCAGTCAGCTGTGGTTGAAGTAGCAGGTAATATTGTTGAGCAATATATTTCTATTTTGATTGACCCTGGTTCTACTCACAGTTACATTACTCCTAGAGTAGTGGAGATTTGTGCTTTTAAGAAAGTAAAGCTTAGGAAGTCTTGGTTAGTTCAGCTAGCCACTGGAACTAAGAGAAAGGTTAGTGAAGTGGTAGAGAAATGCCCATTGGTCATGAATGGATTGGTCACTTGTGTTGATCTAAATGTTCTACCGCTTGGTTCCTATGATGTTCTCATTGGAATGGATTGGCTAGAAGCTCACAGGGTGAAGCTTGATTGCTACAATAAGACTTTCAAGTGCATGAATGAAGAAGGGAACCTAGTAGTTGTGAAAGGTATTCCAAAGGTGATTTCAATAAGGCAGGTTTCAGCAATGCAGTTAAAGAAGTTCTGTAGGAAGGGTTGCCAGTTGTATGCAGCTCAGATTTTGGAGGAAACGAGAGATGAAACCCCTAGGTTGGAGGACTATCAGGTGTTACAGGAATTCAGGGATGTGTTTCCTGATGATATTCCAGGGCTTCCTCCAAAGAGGGACATTGACTTCACAATTGAACTTGTGCCAGGAGCAGCACCAGTGTCCAAGGCACCCTACAGGATGAGTACACCGGAGATGCTAGAATTGAAGATGCAACTGCAAGAGTTGTTGGAAAAGAACTATATTCGACCGAGTGTGTCTCCTTGGGGAGCACCAGTTCTGTTTGTCAAGAAGAAAGATGGTACACTCAGGTTATGCATTGATTACAGACAGTTGAACAAGGTTACTGTGAAGAATAAATATCCTTTGCCTAGGATTGATGACCTCTTTGATCAAATGAGAGGAGCAAAGGTATTTTCCAAGATTGACTTGAGATCTGGTTACCATCATGTAAGGATCAAGGATGAAGACATTCATAAGACAGCCTTCAGGACAAGGTATGGGCATTATGAGTTTGTAGTAGTACCATTTGGTCTCACAAATGCACCAGCTACATTTATGTGCCTTATGAATAGCGTCTTCAGCAGGTATTTGGACAAGTTTGTTCTTGTTTTCCTTGATGACATTCTTGTTTATTCTAAGAATGAGGAAGAGCATGAAGAGCATTTGAGATTGACATTGAATTTGCTCAGGGAGCATCAGTTGTATGCGAAATTGAGCAAGTGTGACTTCTATAGAGATAGAATTTAGTATTTGGGTCACATTATCACAGAGGAGGGTATATCTGTGGACCCTGAAAAGATTGAAGCCATTATGAATTGGCCTACTCCAAGAAATGTGACAGATGTAAGATCTTTCATGGGACTTGCAGGATACTACAGGAGATTCATTGAGGGATTCTCCAAAGTTGCACATGCCATCACTTCTTTGCAAAAGAAGGGGATGAAGTTCGAATGGACATCGAGGTGTGAAGAAAGCTTCCAGCGGTTGAAGAATCTTCTCACCAGTGCACCAGTGTTGAAGATTGCAGACCCCGAGAAAGATTTTGTGGTGTGTACTGATGCATGCGGACAAGGGCTTGGAGGAGTCCTTATGCAAGCCAACCACGTGATATGTTATGAGTCAAGAAAGTTGAAGGAGCATGAGAAGAACTATGCCACTCATGACCTAGAGCTTGCAGCCATAGTACATGCTCTCAAGGTGTGGAGACATTACTTGATGGGCAGAAGATTTGAGCTCAGAACAGATCACTGTGGATTGAAGTATTTGTTCGATCAGCCTACTCTGAATGCTAGGCAAGCAAGATGGCTGGAATTTTTATGTGAGTTTGATTTTGAGATCAAGCACATAAAAGGAAAAGAGAATAAGGTAGCTGATGCGCTCAGTAGGAAGGTGCAGGAAATGCATGTGGCATCTCTTAGTATTTGCCAATCGGATTTGAGGCAGCAGGTTATTGGTCATGTTGCTGGAGATGAATTGTATGAGCAGGTAAAAGACAAATTGCAGCAACAAAGTCTTGAGAAGAGGTATGAGGGATATAAATTGGAAGAAGATGGACTTCTTACTTATAAAGGTAGAATTTATATCCCGAATGTAGCAGATTTGAGGAGAGTTGTTATGGATGAAATCCATCAAGCTCCATATTCTGGTCACCCAGGATATCAGAAGACAATTGCTACAGCTAGAAAGCAGTACTTTTGGCCAGGTATGAAAAAGGATATGGCTGAGTACATTTCAAGGTGCATGAAATGTCAACAGGTAAATTTTGAGCATTAGCATCCAGCAGGATTGTTGCAGCCTTTGCCAGTTCTGGAATGGAAATGGGAAGTTATTTCCATGGATTTTATTACAGGATTGCCGATGACTTGGAGACAACATGATTTCATCATGGTTGTGATAGACAAGTTGACGAAGGCAGCACATTTTATACAGGTTAAGTCTACATATGAGACTGGCGACGTTGCAAAGATATTCATGAAGGAGATATTCAAATTGCATGGATTACCGAAGGAAATAGTTTCTGACAGAGATGTCAAGTTCACTTCCAATTTTTGGAAGGGGTTGTTTGCAGATTTGGGTACAAAGCTAAAATTCAGCACTGCATACCATCCTCAGACAGATGGTCAGACAAAAAGAGTTAATCAGGTGCTTGAAGACATGCTTCGCATGTATGTAATGGACAAACCAACCAAGTGGGAAGACTACTTACACTTGGTAGAGTTTGCTTATAACAATGGACATCAAGCATCCTTGGGGATGAGTCCGTATGAAGCTTTGTATGGAAGAAGGTGTAGGACACCAGTGACTTGGGACAATCCAGTGAACAGGATTGTGCTTAGACCAGAATTGCTCAGGGAGATGGAGCAAGAGGTTGTAAAGATCAGGCAGAAGCTAAAGGCAGCACATGCCAGGCAGAAAAGCTATGCGGATAAGCATAGGGTGAACAGGGAATTCTGTGTTGGGGATCATGTTTACCTCAGAGTGAGGGCAAGGAAGAGTTCCTTGAAACTTGGAAGTTGTGCCAAGTTGTCACAAAGATATTGTGGGTCGTTTGAAGTGCTTGAAAGAATAGGGCATGTTGCATATAGACTTGCATTGCCTGCTAGCACTAGGGATCATAATGTTTTTCATGTTTCTTTGCTTAAGAGATATGTACATGATCCTAACCATGTGATAAATTGGGATGTGATTCAGGTGGAACCCGAGGGAGAGTTATGAATCAAGCCAATGCACATCCTCGACAGGAAGGTCACAATGCTCCGGAACCGAGCCATAGGTCAGGTAAAGGTGCAATGGGAGCACTTCGGACCTGAAGAGGCTACGTGGGAGCTGGAGGATGCCATGCGATTAGCACATCCATTTTTGTTCAATTCTGCAGAACACTGAGGCGATACCAGTGTAGCATTTTGTTCAAATTTTGTAAAGCACTGAGGACAGTGCTATTGAAGGGGGAGGGGAATGTAATGTCCCGGTTTTGACCCCATTACATTAGATGTATATGATGTATAAATTGTAGATGATCAGGGTGTGGAGCTAAAGGCCAAGGCCCCACCATTGATCAGTAATGCTATGTTTTGGATTTAAATTGTCACTAATGGCGTATTGGGGCATGCGGCATATATATTATGTTGGTCATCATGTAAATATGCATCTATGATTAATTGAATGAACACAAGAAGCTACGATCGCGGAAACTAAATCGAAAGGGGCATGATTTTTGTAAGGATAAGGATGTGGGGGAATTGTCCAACTTTAGCCAATGGGGCAAAAATCCATGTGTTTTCTTACCTTGTTTATCCCAACCACTTTCATTGAAGAATTATTGTTGGTGGTTGAGGCAGTTAATTGCTTTGGGGGTGGGGTGGCAGGACTGTCAGTCCTCACCCACACGCACACTCCACCCCTGTTGACTTCACTCACGCAGACAATTCCACTCTCCCCATGATTTTGTTTGTTTCTCCTCACGCATAGGCTCTTGGCGGTTTTGGTCTCACGCAGACATTTTCTGGGCTCCACGACTGTGCTGAAGGCTCATGCACTTCCAATTTTCACGCCCTTCCTGTTGTTTGTTCATCCATAGACAAAAACGGAGCTGTTTTTCCTCACGCAAGACCTCCATTGTCTATTCATTCCTCACAGGGTCGAATTGTTTTCCACGCACAGGATTTTCCTGGTTTTTACCCACATGGTTTTCTTCTGCGGATTTGTGGATGGTGTGGGTGAATCCTTTCCTCACGGGTTGATTTGTGGGCTCCATGTTGTTGTTCCTCATGTACAAGTCAGAAGACTGTAAATTCCTTCCCCGCATGGTCTGTGTAATTTCTTCTGGTGACTTCGTTGCCCAAAACGGGTTGTTGTTTCCCACGTTGTTGGTAATGTATGCTGATACGTTTTTCTTTTGGGACTGTTGCTTTCCCATGTCGCAAGCTGTGTCTGTGGTATGTTTGGGGACTGTTATAATTCGTTGGGAATCGTTTTGGCCATGATAGGGCCAAGAACAATTCAGGATTTGGCTTTCCCTGTTTAAGCTGTGACAGCTAAATTAATTGCCTGAGTGCAATGGTTGGTCTTCAGACTGTGAGAGGAGCAGGGATGTTGGCTTAGATTTGCTTGATAAACCTAGTGGCTGGAAACCACACAGACAGAGCTAGAGGGTTGGCCTTCTTCTCCATCACCCCTGAATAGCACTGGAAGGGAATGCAGGGCCTGAGGGACTATGTAGTAGAGAAGGGACTGATTCCTTGTGTTGGGTGTGTTTGGGTGTCTTAGAGGTTAGGCTAGTTCTCGTGTAGGTGTTCTTATCTCTGTAATGAGCTCACCAGCTTAGCAATTTTCCTTCTCCAGCTCCTTGATGGCCTGATAAACCCAACTGCGTTGGCTTGGCTATGTTTTGTATATCCATGTCTATGTGTAAGCCTGCTAGTTCCCTTATTCCTTGGAGAATCATGCCAGCTCGGGGGTGGTAGCGCTGCTGAGAGATTAGGGAGCACGCTGGCCTATGGTTGGGTGGAATGTTGCAGCGACGTAGCTAGTTTCGGATCGAGTTCATCATAAGATAAGTGATCTTGTCCAATTATACTTCTACAATCTTAATTTATGTTAATGAAATTGATGAACATGTTAAATGAATACATGCATGTATGAATGTTGTTGATTTTTAGCTGTGTATGATGATTAAATTGCATGCGTGCATGATATACTACAATGCATTTCATTTCAGCATTCTGTTATGCAAAATTTAAGTATGCATAGGTTCATGGGGCTCTTAGCCCATGTGTTTGAAGCTTGTAGTCGCGTCCCCCTTGCCGGTCGGAGGCATGGGGACGTGACAATTGAACCTGAAGAAGTGTATCTTTTGTGCACCTTTTGGAATTCTGCTAGGTCACATTGTGTGTAAGCAAGGATTGATGGTGGATCCTGTGAAGATAGCCATCATTGTGAACTTGCCACCTCTAAAGTCTGTTAATCAACTTTGCACTACACTTGGTCATACTGGATATTACAGGAAATTCATCAAAGGATATGCTCAGATTACAGCCCCTATGGAAAAGCAACTGAAGAAAGATATCAAGTTTGAATGGACACCTGAGTGTCAGGAAAGCTTGGATATTTGGAAAGAAAAGATGGTAGCTGCCCCTATCTTAGTATCCCCTGACTGGAATAAGGAGTTTCATGTTCATGTCGATGCATCTTGCATTGCTTTAGGTGTAGTATTGGCTTAGTAAGTTGAAGGTAATATTGATCACCCTATTGCTTTTGCAAGTAGAAAATTGTCCACAGCAGAAAAGAATTATACTACAATAGAACAAGAAGGTCTAGCTATGGTTTATGCCTTGCAAAAGTTTCGACACTATCTGTTAGGATCGCATTTTAAGATGTTCACTGACCATTCTACTTTGAAGTATTTGGTTAACAAACCTGTGTTAGGTGGGAGGATATGCAGATGGTTGATTATGTTTCAGGAGTATGACTTTGAGATCATAGTTAAGCCAGGGAGACTTAACTTGGGGCATGACCACTTGTCGAGGCTTGAGTCAGGAGAAGAGCCCACTAGCTTGGATGAAGGTCTTCCTGATGCCCAGTTGTTTGCCATCAACGTGGTTGATGACTATTTTCAGGATATTGTTCAGTACTTGTCTACAGGTTTTACACCCTCTGAGATGACGACACAGCAGAAGAAGCAGCTGGTGGTCAGAGCAGCTGACTTTACCTTGATAGCAGGACAGCTATATAAGATGGGACCAGATGAAATATTGCGCAGATGTGTCCTAGAGCACGAAAAGCCATTGATCTTGGCTGAGGCACATTCGGGAGTAGCAAGAGGTCATTATGTAGGAAAAGCTACAGCTCAGAATATTCTGACAGCTGGATTGTGGTGCCCTACGATTCATAAGGATGCAAGAGAGTACTGCCACAGATGCGATATCTATCAGAGGATAGGCAAACCGTCCAGAAGGGATGAGATGCCTCTGGTTCCACAAGTAACTTTACAAGCATTTGACAAGTGGGTTATTGATTTTGTTGGACCAATCAATCCCCCTGCAAAGAAATCTGGAGCAAGATACATTATTACAGCGACTGATTATCTTACTCATTGGGCCGAAGCTCAACCTGTTAAGAATTGTAGCACTGCTACAGCTGCGAAGTTCATCTTCAATAATATCTTGTCAAGATTTGGGTGTCCTAGAATTCTTATGAGTGATCAAGGATCACATTTCCTAAATAAGCCTATTGAAGCATTGACCGAAGAATTTCAAGTATATCATCAGAAGAGTACTGCCTACCATCCTCAAGCAAATGGAACTGTCGAAGCCTTTAACAAGATCCTTGAGCATGCTCTGACAAAGGTTTGTAATGTTAATAGAAATGATTGGGATCTTAGAATTCCAGCAGTACTATGGGCTTATAGGACCACTTGCAAGAAGTTGATAGGCCATACACCTTTTAGGTTGTTCTATGGACAAGAAGCAGTTATGCCCATGGAGTACATTGTTCCTAGCCTCAGAATATCTGCCTTCACAGAGATAGATGACCCAGCTATGTTGAAAGAAAGGATGGCAAAGATGCTAGAACTAGAGGAAGACAGATTCAATGCAAGTTCCCAGCAGCAAGTACAGAAAGCTAGAGAAAAAGCATGGCATGATAGACACATTAAGAAGAAGCAATTCCAGATTGGTGATCTTGTGCTCTTGTACGACAGTAAATTCATGAAGTTTCCAGGTAAATTCAAAACACATTGGAAAGGACCATACATAGTTCAGGAAGTTACCGACGGTGGTGCAGTACAGTTAGCTAAATTGAATGGAGAAATTTTACCTTCCATGGTGAATGGAAGTAGATTAAAGAAGTACAGGGACAAGCCTGGACCCCCTAATCAGAAGTAACAGCAAGAAGGAGAGTCTAAGTACCAAGAACAGTTGAAATTGGGTACTAGACTATAAGAAACTATTCTCAAAGCTACGAAGTATTGAAGGCTGTCAAAGTTCGAAGGTCGAAGTTCGGTTGGCGCTTGGGTCAGGATGGGTCAAAGGTCAATATTGTGACGAAGCTGAAGTTAGTGGTTGTGTTGAAGAAGAAAGGCATGTCGCAGCCTAAAATGTGACTGATGGGACAAACTAGATTTGGCGGTGCCGGCACGTGAGCTACCTTAACTGCTTGTAATGATGAGATTTTGGGAAATTCTAGTGCCGTGTGAACAAGATTTACCGCCGCTCCATCAGATTTGGTGTCCTTAATGCACCATGATGGCAAATTTTGTCATGGGATTCTATAAGAAGCCACACAGGCCTGTGACTCCTGCATTACGCATTTTCTTGAGTTTCCAGTTAAGACCATGTTGAACAATTGCGAAGTCCAGGAATTGTTACGAGAGTTCAGGGAGAGAGGTCTGCAAAACCGTATCAGCAATCCACCTGCATCTAAACTCCCCTAGTGCTGCATCCACCTATGCAGACATGTTCAACCAAGAAGAAATTTAAGGCAGAAGTTCGCTCTAAACAGAATGAAGAAAGGAAAAAACCCTCAGGAAAGACTCCGAAGGATCCCGAGATGTATCCTCCTGGCTCAGCAGAATGGAGGCATGCTGTTTGTCTTATGCAAAAGTACATTGGCATGCAATCCCATGGGTACCATCTGTTAAGGACCCAAATTTGGGGATGGTCAAATGTTCGATAGGACATGAATGGGAGGCAATTCGAGGGATGGAGTTGCTGATAGATTTAGAAGGCCCAGTGATTCCCATGACCATCATAAATATTACAAAGGAAGACAGCAGCATAAGGAACATAGGTAATTTGCTAAGGATGAAAGGATGAAGGATCAAGCAAGCTGCGGCCGTGGTATAAGTAGCAGAAGGGAAGATGATGATAACAGGCATATAAGGGAGCAGGAGGGCAGGAAAATTAAAGATGATGGTTACATAGATGCAGACGCATACAGAACTCGACAAAGTGCAAAAGGAGCTAGTAGAGAAGGAGCAAGCAGCCGACAGCAGTTTACTATCTTCGCCAACAAGATTCTCCCACCAGACAAGCAGCAGAGTGTCCCGGGACGGGACACTGGTGAGTCTTAGGGGCCTGTTGGGGCGCGTGCCTTAATGGTCACTAATTTTGGTCACTCCGCAGTTTTTGTGGAAGCTTGTAAGTGGAGTTGCGACTCAAAATAGTCTTAGGGGTGTCGAGGTTGAGTCAAAGCCCTCTTTTTTGTAATTGTCCATAAATTTCGGGTGTAAGCCCATGATTTTGTAATAGTGCACTTGTATAAATAGGCACTCATGTAAAGATGTCAAGGGTATCTAATGAAATGAGGATCATATGATGCAAAGAAATTAGATCTATTTTTGGGTTTTAAGGTCAAGTCCCAGCTGTGTGCGTGGACGACCTCTATAGCTGTGTGCGCAGAGGGTTTTGTAAGGAAAGGAACTGCAGCTGAGTGTGCAGCTTAAAGATTGTAAGAAAGGAACTGCAGCTGAGTGTGCAGCTTAGAGATTGTAAGAAAGGAACTGCAGCTGAGTGTGCAGCTTAGAGATTGTAAGAAAGGAACTGCAGCTAAGTGCGCAGTTAGACTTGAAGGGCGGATATACTGCTGAGTGCGCAGATCAGAACTGTTGTTTTGTAAGAAGTGGAATAAAAGCGCAGTTTTGTGGACGTAGCCCCTACACTGGGGGTGAACCAAGTTATATCTTGTGTTGTGGTTCTTTTTTGTTGTTTCTATTATGGTTTTATTTTATGCATTGATAAGTAGGATAATTGATAAAGTAAGATAACTATTAAATATTAACTTTGCTGTGAATTCCCAGTTAAGGGTTAAGCAAGAAACGTCTTTTATCTAACTACGAAGCTAATTAAGTGAATATCGAAGCTCTGTTTGGTATAAATATTTGTTGTTAAGGATAAAGGTACAGTAATATCCCTCTTCTGCTCGCAGAAACCTGGTTCTGCAACACCCCATAGCTATTTCGGGTGAGACTGCAACATGTTCGCAAGTTGTTGCCGAAAGGGCCAACACTGTGGGTCTTTTTGTTGATGCGAAGTTAATGGTATAAAACCAGGGTCTGCCCTATAGCCCAACAGATGGCAATCTTCAAATTCTAGATGCATGTTGTACTTGTAATCACCATTTTTTTATCATCTATAGCAAAAGCAACTTCTCCCCCTTTGACATCAATGTCAAAGAAAACTCTCTAGCACAACTCCCCCTATCAAAGTGGACAAGTTATATGATAACCAACATATAGGCTTCAAAGTATATTCAAGGGAATCATCAAAGAAAAATACTTTATCATGTATTCCTTGTTATTTTCTTCAAGCATATAGATTGTTTAGCATTGTTTAAAATCCTCACATATAATCAAGTACATCATCGGGTGGTGTTATGGACAATTAACAACAAATGTGTTCAATTGCCATCTCTAAGAGTCCATGATCACAAATGACCACATAATGGGTCATTTGGCCATGCCCCATGTTCCAATACCTAAGTCATATTCTTCTTTCCATATTCTTCATGTCATCCAATGTCATGTCCTTCTTCTTTGTCTTCCATTGCCATGTCTTCAACTTTTTGCTTGTTTTGTCATTGATCATGTATTCCATGTCATCACTTCAGCCTTTGTCATTAATGTGTTGTCATCAATTCTTCTTCACTGAGCTTTTCTTCAATTTGTCCACAAACATGTCTTCAATCTGTCACAATCAGGTCATCTTCTTGCCCATGGTCATCATCAATCTATTGCTTAAAAAATAACAAAAGTCACCACAGCCAAAAATATAGAATCATATGTAGATCTGAGATTTGCTTTTTTCATCTTTTCAACAAGTGGATATGTCTTCAAAAGTCTTCACAAGATTTGACCTTCAAGAGTCTTGTCAAAATACTTGATTTCTAAACTTTTGAATGAAACAAGTAAAATCATATGTCTTCACTGTGATTGCATGCAAAAATCAAACTTTCTCCCGATAGTTTCGGAGGCCTCATATTTTTCATCTAATTCTTCAGTTTATTTCCTCAATCATGTGATTGTCATCTTCAATTTGTGTTTACACACAGGTCTGCTATATACTTTGGTCTCCTTGTAGATTTTCAACAAATATTATCATGGCAGTACTGCTAGCTACTCTTAAGGAATGAATCAATCATCTAGTAAATTCATAAAAGGTATGCATGCATCAAAATCATCCCTTCACTTTATTTGCTTCAACTAGAGAGAGTCCATGAGATCATAGGAAATTACTCTTGCTCCCCCTATCAATCAGCACTCTTAATCAGGGTGCCTTTGTCTTGTCTGCTTCTATCAAATGCATCATCTGACCTGAATCTTGGCTCAATGATTTGAACCTCTGTGCAATGTCTCCATACAAGCTTGTTGCTTCCTTTTTGCTATGGAAATTACTTCTACACTTATTCAGGCTGTATAAGGTCCATTTTCATCATTGCCATCAATGTGTTGTGTTTGTACTCCTTAAGGAACTTCTTGAGTCTTTGATTGAATGCTTTATAAATGTACATTATTGAGCATGGACCCTGTGCTCAATGCTTAATCTAGATCCAAAGATATATTTACAAATTTAAAAGGCAATCTTTTGGCCACTTGACAATGCTACTGTACTTAATATATATCGAGCTCACCTCAGTCACCCTTCAGTTGTTATTAACAATAGTTGTGTCTTGTTCCTAAGTCTTCTACTCCAGTCATCATATTATTCATATCTGAGATTATATTTTCTTTATATCAAAAATCCTTCACAAACTGCATACAAATGTTTTCAAACTTCATCCTTCTTATCCTAATTATCATTCTTGCTACTACAGAGATTCACTTCTGCTCTCATAACTTATAGTATACACCACTCCATGGTTCAAATCTTCAGATTGAACCACTAAAGATTAGAAGACATGCCTTCGAGTTGTTCCAACATATATACTTCTGATTTACCAAACTTCATCCCTGTATGCCTTCCTTCCTTCTGTCAATGTTTGCAACCCAATCCTAGGACCTGTTATTTCCAATTTCTTTGAGTCCATCCTCCAGTTTCATGGACTCAAGATGTATCAAGGTATTTTAAAGACATCAAACATGGCTTTCCATATGGCATCCATCTTTCATCCATACCTGAGAATGTCTTTGGCTGTGATCATTTGTCCTTTGGTCTTCACATCTTTTTGCATTGTTCTTATTCCAAGAATCATCTACTTTCCTTGTTGATGGATATGAAAGACTCCTCATGAATTGTCTTCTTTGGCTTGCACATGCTTGGGATTTATGACCAAATCCACCACAGGTGAAGCATCTCAATGTGTGACCATTAGCAACAAAATATCCAATTTGGTTACATGTCCAGCATCTAATTGTGTTGCTTCAACTTCCAACCCTTCCTCTTCCATGGAGTGTGCAGTCCATAGCCCTGTGACCAAAATCACTACATGCATAGAAATAACCATTAAAATTATTTTCATACTTGGAATTATATGGTCCCTTCTATAACATAGACCTTTTTGTTGATTGTGTCCTTCTTGATCCTTGTTGAGCATGACACTTTTCTCTACTATCTTTATTACTTCTAGATTTCTCTTCAATTTTTCCTTGAGATGGCTGGGAACCTTCTCCTTCTTTAGAATTATTATGTGACTTTTCAAATCCTATGCCATTCTTGTCATGTGGAGATCTCTGATGGCTGAGAATGTGATCCAAGATCATAGAACCTTATCCAATGTTTGACTTAGTTATTAATTCATCATTTTCCTTGACCAAACTTTTTAAAGAATAATTTCTTGTTCCTGTCTTTGGCAGATTTCAACTTTCATAATGAGTTTCCTTCTTAGATCTTCTTCAAGGTTGTTTCCAATTTGTCTTATCAAGCCTTGACACTCCTCTTGATATTTTTGGAGTTGATCCTTTAGAGAATGATTTTCTTTTCTGAGTTCTTAGAGTTCTTTCTTATTTTGTTCAAGACTTCCTTCATATTTAGCTACTAGAGTTTGGCACATACTTAATCTTTCTATTTCTTCTTTCAGAGAATCAATTTCATCTTTTTTAGTATTACATGCCTTTTATTTTCCATTTAATTGTCTTGACATGGATTCTTCAAGTAGTTGTGCAGCTTTTCTTTCTTGACAGTTTTCTTCAGCTTTCTTTTGATCATCTTTCTTAAGTCATCAATCTCTTCTAGTGCAACTATAAGTTCCACCTCACAATCCACAATACCTTCATAAACTTCTTCACTCATATGAGAGCAATCGTCACATTCTGAGTTATTACAGACAGAGTGTTTAGGAGATCCTTTACCTTCATGGTTGATTGAGTTCCTTAAGTCTTTGATCGTACTGGCTTCAGTTTCCTGTCCTTCGGCTGAATATAGATCCTTTAGTTTGTCCCAAATCTCTTTAGCTGATACACATTGTCCTACCCTTCCCTTGACATGATCAGGTGATCCGTCCAGTAAAATGTCCTTGGCTTTTGAGTTGTAACTTCTAGCTTCTTTCTGAGTTGTCGATTTCACTTTATTTGGAGGGACATAACCATTTACAACTGAAATCCATAAATCATATCCATATAATTGCAAGTACCACTTCATCTTTACACTCCATATTTCATATACATTCTTATCAAGGAGAGGTGCTCCATTTTCTGAATAATCCATGTGTCTAAGGATCTCCTTCAAGCTAGTTAGGCTCATGATGAAGGCATGGCTCTGATACCAATTGCTAGACACAATGGCACACTGAGAGGGGGGGTGAATCAGTGTGTTCTAAAGCTTAAACCATTTTCAATATTTAAAGTATTATTACTGATTACAGATTTACAATTATGATAATGCAACAAGTATAACAGAAGGAATGATAATCATCAATCACATACACATGATAGAGACATACGAATATTCATATTTTTTTGAGTACCTACTCAAATGAGGCTGCAACCTTTGTTTACAAATTCCTTCTTGTGGAGAGCACCAACCCTCATGCTTTTCTTAGCACCTACTAAAATAACATTCTTGTGGAGAGCACCAACCCTCATGTTTTACTTAGCACCCACTAATATAACATTCTCTATCTACAACTGAATGAAAGCACCAACTTCCACTTGTACAGCTAAGACAACATGTTTTTCCTAGCACCACCCTACCACCCTTGCTTCTCAGATTTAAACATGTTCAGTACAATATGTAGAAAACAGATATAATAATGCATACCAACTTTTTTCTGATCTACTTCTGGATTTTCTTATGCACTTTGGTTCCCCTCATTGTCTATGCTATGGATATTCTTGAAAGAAATCGGAGTCCTCTGTCATTTTGTGATCCCCAATTTGACAACAATCCATGCACCAGCTTCTCTACCTACATAGAGCGCTCACCTCTATTCATCATGCACGTCCTTTTATACATATCTTCCCTTAAACCCTTTATCTGTTCATATTCCCGACGGTCCATTTCCATAACTGATTAAACCATTCGATGCCTTATGACAGACAAGAAGTCCAATCACTGAGTGATAATGAGTTTCTTCAACACATCTTTGCCCTTTGGGTTCTTCCATAATTGTCATTTTCTGCAACAAATCAGAGTTTCCGCACTCCCGGTTTCATAGTTATGGTTCCGCAGCACTGGTTCTGCACCATCAATCTTCTTCGAGCTCTCCGTGACCTTTGATCTGAGAAGAAAATTAGATATCGGATATGTGATTTTTCTTTATATCATTCCATGATTTCCGCTTTTCGTCTTCCACTTATCCTTTTCTGCATAATCAATATGCACCGTCGATTTCTTGTTCACCCTTTCCCGACCATCAATCTTAGATCTAGTGTGGGATGCAAATCTCGAGTTTTCAACATTTGTTTGAACAACCTACAGACTTTCTGCTTTTCGGCTTTCGCTTGCAAACTCTTTCCACGCTATTGATTCCTTGTGCACCCTTTCCCTACCGTTGATCTTAGATCTGGTGTGGGATGTGGATCTCAGGTTTTTAACATTTGTTAGAACAACTTCCAGACTTTCCTCTTTCCAAATTTCACTTGCAAAACTCCTTCGGCGCCGTCGATTTCTTATGCGGGTTCACTCCTTACCATCGGATCTATTCATCTGATTACCTTACAGACTTTGTAGATTTTCTCTTAACAGTTGATTTCTTATGTGGGATCACTCCTGGCCGTTGACTCTATTCATTCAATTAACTTTCAAACTTTGCATATTTTCTCTTCACCGTTGATTTCCTGTGTGGGATCACTCCTGAACATCAAATATGTTCATCCAATTACCTTTCAGACTTTGCATATTTTCTCTTGACCATTGATTTCTTGTGTGGGATCACTCTTGACCTTCTGATCTTTTCATTTGATTACCTTTCAAAATTTGTGGATTTGTTGTTGACTATTGATTTCTAGTGCGGGATCACTCATGCTCGTCGGATCTGTTCATTCGATTACCTTTCAAGCTTTGCGGATTTTCTCTTGACTATTGATTTCTTGTGCGGGATCACTTCTGACTGTCGGATCTGTTCAAAAGATTTTCTTTCAAACTTTGGTTCTCACAATAAATTCACGTCCAACCTCTGTGTCAACTTACCTCCTATTTCGATGAGCAAAATGATTCATAATCATTGGATATGGATCCATGTAGATCTACGATGGACTCCAAATGTTATAGAGAATATTCCATTAAAATTTCGCTCCCAATTCTTGTAATCAACCTCCTTGCTAGTTCATCAACAAAATGGACTAACAACCGTCATATTTAAATCAATGGTGGACTTTAACCAACATAGGGTAGATTTCATAAACTATCACGCCCACCAGGATTTTCTTCCTCCACACTAGTTCACCCAGCTAAATGCCTCATAGCAGTTGATATGCTTCAGGATTAACCTCATCCATTGATCTTGATCTCCTTTAGAACGATTTATTTCCAATTTCACAAGCCAACCCCTCCTTTATATTCCTCGCTATTCTATCATTGAAATGTCTTTACCGTCATTGATATTATCCAATATTCTTCTGAGTCTTCTTCTTATCTGGATCATACACTTGGAACTGTGTTTCCATCAATAACAACCAAATCACACTCTGATCTATTTCCACATGACCACAAAACCTCCAACAACTACAACTTTCTCTTATCACTACAACAAAAACTAGATTTAGCGTTGAATTTAGCGCCGGATTTTAGTGTAATTTTTTCATAATTGTGGTGAACAATCCGGCGCTAAACCAGGTGCTATTGTACATTTTCGTAAAACGCCATCTATTGCATATTTTTTTCGTCCCTTTTAACATCCACTTTTGTGTCCATTTTTGCACCCAATTTTTTGCATCTAATGTTACGCCTTTATTTGCGCCCAATTTTTCAACTTCTATTGCATATTTTTTCGCGTCCTTTGTTACATCCTTATTTGCACCCAGTTTCACGCTCATTTTTGCATCCAATGTTGTGTCTTATTCTGCTCCTATTTTTTCATCGAGTCTTGCACCCAATTTTGCACCATGTTTTACATAAAATTATGTGACCATTTCTGCATCTAGGTTTGCATCCAATTTTAGGCCCAATATTGCGTCTAGTTTTGCATCAAAATTTACTTATAATGTTGCATCCCCATTTGCATCTAATTTTGTATCTCGTTTTACGTCTTTTTTTGTATCTATGTTTGTGCCAAATGTTTCATCTCGTTTTACATCATATTTTGCATATAGGTTTGCACCTAGTGTTGCATCCCGATTGATGTCTTTTTTTGCATCTATGTTTGAGCCCAATTTTGCACCCAGTGTTGTGCCTAGTTTTGCGCCCATGTTTGTATCTAATATTGCATCTAGTTGTGTGTCCAATGTTGCATCCCATCTTGCATTCAATATTACGTCTAGTTTTACATCCAATGTTTTGTCCCGTCTTGCATCTAAAATTTGTCTCGTTTTAAGTTTTTGTTTGCGCCAAATGTTGCTTCCAGTTTTGCACCTGGTGTTATGCCTAGTTTTATGTCCATCGATACACCATATTTTGTGGTCAATTTAATGTCCAATTTTACATCTAGTTAGGAATCCACTTTTTCATCTATTGTTGCATCTAGTTTTGGACCTATTATTACATCTAGTTTTGAGTCATTAATTGTGTCTAGTGTTGAGTCTCTTTTTGCATCCAATTTTTCGTTTAGTGTGAAATCCATTTTTGTGTCCACATTTGCGTCTGACATAAGGTCGTATTTTGTGTCCACTTTTGTGTTTGGTGTGACGTCCACTTTTACATCATGTTTTGCATTTAGTATTGCGTCTAATATTGCATCCATCTTGCACTACTACATTTTTTACCTTTAAAAATACATTACAATATCATTAGGGCATGGAAGAATCGAACCACCAATCTCCTGCTTGTAAAGCAGGTGCTCTTCCATTGAGCTAGCACCCTCTAAGAATTAGGAAGAGGAGCAATATTAACACATAGATTTCATCATTTGTAATTCTAATAAAAGACAATAAGATCCAAAGACAAACATGCATAAAATAAAGTTTATTTTTCCAAACACACTAATAAGCAAAAAAATATACCATGCTTAGGAAACAAAATATCCTAAACAATTACGTAATCTTATTGTCATGCAACCATTCAATATCCCCCTACACCCATTTCATGGAAGGTCACCCTTTAAGAGGATAAAATGCTTTAGTTCACTAGTTTTCAAAAAGTGTTGCAACTCATTGGATATGCAATCATATTCCTCATACCAAAAAAAATGAACACATCTTGTTTAACCAGGGCCAACATGTACAAAGTTCTTAATGGGAAAATGGTTCATTAATTTGTGTTAATCTCTATATGAAGATTATTATATAAGAACAAAAATTGGAGTTGGATGTGGTGCCTCTATGTTAATTGTTTGAGTATTATGGTAAAAGTATTTGTAGCATAAGCAAGGAGCCTCTTATGGACTCTCTTGCAACATTTGTGTTGCACCAAGTACTTGCATCACTCTAAAGAAAGGTCAAGGCATAGCATTCATTGTGATGTACAAGAATGTATGAACAATGCCATAATTAGCCTCTCATAGCCCATCCTCACCCACAAATGTCAAAATGACAAGTTCTTGCCTTGCTCTCTCTAAGAATGAGAAGTTGCTCAAGAACAATGGATGGCAACCATTGTCATGAATGCTAAGCTAGCTAATGATGGATAGGAGTCCACTTTGAATGAAAACATAATTTATGTTCATGGATTTGTGTGATTGCCTCCTCTCATGCCTTAATGGAAAATCTTTAGGGTTGCTATATTTTGGGTGCTAAGTGACATTTATGGCAAATCACTAAATGTGAATTCCTAGTTGCCAATTTTGATAACTATTTTTATGCTCTTTAAGCAATTTGGATTAACATTTTAAATGTTATTAGGTTGTGACATAAGCTACACAACCCATTGTTTATGTATAAATGTGTAAAATGTACATTGATATTATTAATAGTTAAAAGAAGCAATATACAAACAAACAAACTCATCATATCAAAATCACTCTGAATAAGAGCAACAATCAATAGCACTCACCTTCCTTCACATGACAAATGGACTAACTTTGGAGAATTATATCAAAGTAATATGTATCCCATCATGCAATCATAACATAGCTATAATTATGTATTTTAACTCACCAAACACATAAGGGATATCTTTTTCATAGGAGGGACTACCCACCTACTTTAAGCTTGGACTTCAATATTTGTCATGGTCAGTGATAGTGTTCATTATTACTTGATATTTTCACCTACAATTTAATCTACCTTCATTCACCATGTCCTAAATCATCAATCTTATAAGCAACAAGCATTGATACTTTGAAAATAAACATATAACACTCCTTTCTAGTGGGACCTAATGATGCCTATTACAACTAATATTGAATGCAACTACCATTAGTTCTTTAAAAAAAACACATAACACTCCTTCCTATGGTACCTAATGGTACACGTTGCCTAAGGATAAATATATGTTGATTTTGCACAAGAAAAATTAATATATACAACATAATCGGCACTCGCAATGAACATGTAGTGCAAACTTTATCCCTTCCAATATAGGTTACCCCCTTGAATGGAACTACCATTACTACTTTAAAAATAAACACATACCTTTCCTTCCTAATGACGCCTACTACATATAATCTACCTTCATGCTACATGTTCTAAATCTTTAATATTATATGCAACTACCATTAGTTATTTAAAAAAACACATAACACTCCTTCCTATGGTACCTAATGGTACACGTTGCCTAAGGATAAATATATGTTGATTTTGCACAAGAAAAAAAATATATACAACATAATCGACACTTGCAATGAACAAGTAGTGCAAACTTTATCCCTTCCAATATAGGTTACCGCCTTGAAATATATACTTGTTTCCTCTCACTAGGGTAAGTGAGTGAGGCTATCTTCATTTAATTATGGTGAACCTAAGAAAAATAGGTGTAAGATTGTTGCAATCTTTAAAGGTGCTGCAATTTATTAGGGCATGTAATTTTTTTGTGGATGAGGAGTCACCTTAGCAACCTAAATCATATTCTTGCAAATTGGCTATCCAAGCTAATGGGTGACAAAGCATATGGCAAGTTTCATAAGTGACCAAAGATGGTTGACAACACTTACAGGTCTTTGCTTTGATTCCAAGCAGAACTAGAAACTTTATGGATTGAATCTTTCCTTTTAAGATTGGATGTTCAATTTCAGCCGCATAATTTCTTTGACAAATCAGAGCATTGAACCAGATCCTAACTGATGTGGTTCCAACAGTAGCTAGAAATTCTCCTAATTAAAGCTTTCCTTTCAAGATTTGATTCCCAGTTGCAGCCATATCAGCGTTTTGACAAACTGACTAGGAAGTCGAATCATTTTGTTCAAACTGGATGCTACTTTTATCAATCTTGCAAGCCGATTTGTTAACTTCCCACATCCATATGCAGATTAGGATTCAGTGGATTGTAATGAGACATGGGATGGATTATAGACAATTAGGATCCTCTTCTCCCTCAGAGGCTTGACCTTTACATATGCCTTCAAACAATGTGACGCGCTGATGAGCTATTGTCTCATTAAATTCGAGGCCTCAAGAATGTTTCCCTTGACAAAGACAGAGATGGCATCACAATAGAGGTCTTATGGTGAAATGCATCAGAGGCCATTCAAAACTAAAAGCTTGTAATCTCCTCATACAGAAAGGCATATTAGAAGGGAAAAAAACATGTATAGATAATAGGACAGACAGACATAGAATCTCTCCAGTCAGAAACATGGAATTAAATAGCATTGGCCCAAATGTGTTATGCTGCTATACTAATAAAATACCCCTTTAAAATTTGCCAAAAAATAAAAGATACATTCCATGATTGTTATGAACCTGATTTTAACTTATTACTAATAGCTCTTGGCTTTCCCATCAAATGTTATATCTTTGGCCGCATTTAGCAAACAATAGTAGGAAAAAGAACAGGCACAATGAAATGTTAGTGGCGTAATGTTAATGTTCAAGTTAGTGTTTGGAGTTAGTTTTTCCAAGTCTGATAATGTCTAACTACCACACATACAAATAAAGGAGTGTACAATATAAACGTTATATAACAATAATAAAAGTATCTTCTCTCTATGTTAGTTGTTACAAAGTTTGTTCAAGTCCAGTACTGTCTAACTACCACACATGAATAAAGATGTACAATATGAACATTGCTCAAACAATAATAGAAGTATCCTCTCCCTCTCTCTCTCTTATTGTCTATGCAGGTCTTCCACAAACCTACATGATATTAGAGTGATACCAGCCTAGAACCTATGACTGTGTGAACATTGAAAAGACACAAATGTAGTCCCAACAAATAAGGAGGGAGCAGGCGAGTCTGAATTTATTTTTCAGACAGTTTTTTGAAAGTGTATAATTTTGAATTTCTAAGGTAAAATATTTAGAATACTTAAAGAAGAGTTGAGGAATAATATAAAAATATTAAAAAATAGCTTTGAAAGCTATAAACAGAAGATCAGAGATGACTTGCAATGCCCAAATCAAGTCCATGTCGGCCAGAAAGAGACGCTTCACACCTGATGTAGAAAGAGATGCCAAACAACATGCCATTGACAAGAGGAGGGCATGAATCCATGACAAGCAGTGATGGGAGAAATATTTGAAAATTATGGATGGAATGAAATAATACACCTTTTCCAGAAATGTAATAGCCAACTAAACATCATGGCATCGGAGAAGATATGCAAAGCTTTGTTTTGCTGGCACAAACTTACAGATAGCTCCAGATCTGCACCCATGTGTGCTAACTTCAACCACAAGTGGTGTCCACGAAGAAAAAAGACCTATATTTTGCACCCATGTGTGCTAACTATACAAGTTTGTGCCTTTTCCTTGTTCGGTGTATCTATGTCAGAGACTCATACTTGTGTCCACTTGAATATCTACAAAATCATTTTTCCTTTATAGCTCTTTGCATTTTTCAATGGTGTTTGGCCTAAAAGAGCATAATTGTTACTACACCTTACACCCAAGTTGGAAAATGTGATGGCCTAAAATAGCATAATTATATAATGATGTATAAATGAAATTGAAAAGTGTTGAAGATGGGTATTGATTCAACACCTTTATGAAGGTGCGTAAATGTAGGGGCCAGTAGTAAAAGAAAGAGGGGCTTCACAGTAATGGTGAACAAGGCAAAAATACAACAAGTAGAGGGGCTTCACAGTAATAAAATATGAAGTCTTGGATCCACTTGGGATCCATTTCTGATTTGAAATGTGAAAGGGTCTGCTTGGGATCCATTTCTGGTTTGAAATGCCAATGGCTTTTCATGGGATCCATTTCCGATTTTGAATGTGGAAAGGTCCAATGGGGAACCATTTCTGTCCTGAGGTAAATGTTAAGCTGGAACCAGGAAGATCCTTTTAATAAAAAAGATATTGAAAGAAAAATCACACAACAAAAACATAAATAAACAATAAAATAAGGGGTCGATTTGCATTTTGAGGCCTTACTGTAGCTTGTATTATGGAAGGCGTCACTGTCTCAACACACTTCTGTTAAGTATTTCTAATAATGATGCACTCTAAGAAAGTTCTAGGTATCAAAAAACATTAGATTGGCATCTTTTCAGATCTGACCAGACATCTGGGTTGAAGCAGCAAACAATATCCAAATTTGGGCATATTTCGATGCAACACTGATTGAGTCTCAACATCATATGAAGCATTTTGTTATTGCACATCCTAAAGACCTATAAAAGCACAAATAACACCACATTATTTCAAATTTGGGCATGATTTCAGACTATTCATATAGCATGTAAACAAGCAGTGAATTTTAAATTCTGGGCATAACTGTATGTAGAACAGTAGTAAAAATAATTTATTTCCAAATCATTTTTAGTAGGATATTGGACATCCATCTCTAAGAGTCTTTACATGCTTGAGCCATCTTCTTGTGAGATGGATCCATGCCCCTTTGTAGTATGGAACCCAAACATCCTTGGCATGTTTTCTCACTGTTTTGGTGCCAATCTCATGAGACCCCCCCAAAAAACCATAAATCAACTTTAAAAACCGTAACTGCTACCTATAGAATAGCCACGGGGACTTCACTTAGTGAACCTCTCACATAACACGTGCGATCGTGGGATATTAAAGAATACCCTTAATTTCCAGAGATATTGCCCAAAAGTATTTTTGTTGAAACCCCCTTCCAATACTTAAAACCTCCTCCCCACCCCTTTTTATACCTCAATCCTTATGAACCACCCTACCCACACCCACCTTAAACCCCTCAGCCCCCCCAATACCTGCAATATATTGGTTCAATTTTTGATAATTTTAAAACCCACATTATGAACTAACATGATAAGATATTGGTCAATAAGTGAAGCCCCCGTGAGAATAGCCACCATGTCAAGAAAAATACACATTATTTGGCACTAGGCATAGTTTGGCATTTGGCCATCATGCTGCATCATCAGTCACTGTGTGAAAAAGTAGCATTTGTGTCTTCTATGATGAGGACCATGGTGCATTAAATAGTCACAATTGAGTCAGGTCCAAGGCACATCAAAGAGTCGTGGATGAGTGAGGTGCATTGAGGAGTTCAGCATTGTGATAAACAGTGTGAGGAGACTTTCTAGCATATGGTCATCTTAGCATTGTTAGTAGTAGGGTGAGAATTTGTGAGCAGCTGCTAGCATTTGTCATTTTCTCAAACCAACATTTTTCAGGCATGCTTATCCACTAAATTTTGTTGTGTGATTTCTTGAAATGTTGTAAGTTCTTCTGTGTGGTTTCCAAAATTCTGCGGCATGATTTTACAATTTTAGCTACCTATGAGGTCTGTTAAATCCTAATAGTAATAACTTATCGCATGAAATGTTCGATGTTTTTTTCGAGACTTCAGTTATAAAGAACATTGGCTGAGTTTTGTTACCCGTAACTCATTGAACAACTGAATATATTAAGGTAGTAAAGTATAATATACTATAGTATAGAGCCTAGACTATATAGCAAATCCAACAAACAGTAAGATGCAGAGCTGTCCCAGATTGACCTCCATTTTGATTGAAAAATAAATAAATACTAAAATCTGAGAGATTGCTAGGAGGCAAAACAGTTCACAATTAGCCTACATTTTGATTGAAATAAACCCTAGAGTATAGGCATTACTAGGAGACGGAACATTCCAAGATTGGCATTTTATTAGTTCTTGGCTCTGAGTTTAACCAAATCTATCTGTGGTATGCTTGTGTACCATAAATGTACCTTAGTCTTGTAGCCTGTATGTATAATTGTTTGAATACATTGTAGTGAGGATTATATTTTATATTTTTTTAACATATAATATTCCTACTTTTCCTTTTCTAGCCTCTCATTGACCTCTTTATATTTATCAACCAAATCCCTAAGATTTATTTCCTGCTCTAACAACTATTCTTTTTCTCATTGCATAATAAGCACTCCAAGCTAGACTTTAGGGGGTAGGCTCGACTATAGACTAGATAGGGGAAAAGTCACAACAGTGCTCCTTCATGAAATCTTATAAACTCAAAATATTTTTGGGAAATTTAATTCTCAAGTACAACAATTACTAACTGGCCTTAATCCTCAATGCAATCTTATAAACCAAGACAGGGTAGCTTCATGACTCGGTAGGCTACTTCTCAAATGATATTTATCAGCAAACAAGCAGAAAATATAATCCATGAAAGTTTGTAGGAGTTCTCAACTCAGCATTGATAACACTCTACTGCTGTGTTTTAATTTGGAGTTTGTTCGAGTATCATATCATAGATTGAAAAAAAGGTGTTTCCATGAAAAAAACTTCATACAACATGTTTATAAACTATAACAAGGAAACAACATTGACAAAGAATTAAATGGTTAATAAACAAACATCCAAACTTCTGATATATATTAAAGAGAGTGCATTTTACATGCTTGTAACAGCCTATTGACAGATCTGGAGATGGACATTGTGACACCCAAGTAATATGGCCATGAAATGTGATAACACTTGAGAAAGACTTATAATGATTGAGATCAGAAATATGTTGTAGATAATCATTGAGAAAAATGTCTATGAAGGTTTAGAGGGAGGTAGGGCAGCTTCATGACTCAGTAGGCTACTTCTCAAACAATATTTATCAAATGAAATCTTATAAACTCAAAAGATTTCTGGGAAATTTAATCCTCAAGTACAACAATTACTAACTAGCCTTAATCCTCAATGCAATCTTATAAATTGAGGCGATTTCCACCCCTACAGGGTCTGCTGCCCCTTTACCAGCCAAACCTTAATAGACATTTTGTAATACCATGTTCTAGACAATATAAATTCTTGCTTTATATACTAAAAATAGACATTCCATTACCTTGAACAACACATTATACATCATAATCTTCAAGTATACAACAAGGTCAAATATAAAATTCATGGTTAATTCTCCAAACAAGAGTTCTTAATTTGAAAAAAAAACCAACAATATTTAATACCCCTCCTCCCAAGCTAGTGTAATTTGTTGCCACATTCTAAGTTTGTTTCAAGCATTTATTCTGCTCTTCAACCAAATAGGATATGGAAGTATGATAGTATTGGTGATCATTCATTAGTCCCGAAGTATACTTTCAAAGTTTGTAGGAGTTCTCAACTCAACATTGATAACACTCTACTATTGTGTTTTAATTTGGAGTTTGTTCGAGTATCATATCATAGCTTGAAAAAAAGTTTTTCCATGAAAAAAACTTCATACAACATGTTTATAAACTATAACAAGGAAACAACATTGACAAAGAATTAAATGGTTAATAAACAAACATCCAAACTTCTGATATATATTAAAGAGAGTGCATTTTACATGCCTGTAATAGCCTGTTGACGGATCTGGAGATGGACATTGTAACACCCAAGTAATATGGCCATGAAATGTGATAACACTTGAGAAAGACTTATAATGATTGAGATCAGAAATATGTTGTAGATAATCGTTGAGAAAAATGTCTATCAAGGTTTAGAGGGAGGTAGGGCAGCTTCATGACTCGGTAGGCTACTTCTCAAATGATATTTATCAGCAAGCAAGCAGCTCATTTTAATAACACTCTACTGCTTATGAGGATTGGTTATCAATTATTAATGTATTTCTACTCTAATAAACAAGATGATCAATTTAGTTTTGGAATGAATTTCTTTTAATATGTGTTTGTTGTTCATATTTAAAAAACTTTGCAGGTATATTTGGGAGAGCAGTATGTGCACAGGTATTCTTTTATTTCATTGTGGTTTTTCCTTTTTGTTATGATATTGTCCAGCCTGAGCACTGAGATTTGTGTTTTCTATTTAGGACCCTACTTTAGATAATTTTGCAAGTATATATGATCTTGCTGAGTCATATCATGCAACTTCTTTGGGTCATATGTGTGTTCTGTACTTTCTGAAACACCATGAACAGATGTCTTACATGCCCGGGTAAGAAAAAATTCTACATAACTTAACAGTTACAGTGAGAGACAGGCACTTTTCAGAATCTATCTAAATTTTTATATTCAATTTTCTGTGCAGCAACCCTTCCCTTGTAGAATGCTTACTACCAGAGATACGTGATTACTAATTTAGAATATTAAGGCCGCAACCTTATATGCCATCATTGTAAAGGAAGTCATGATCATTTTGATTGGCTTCTGTGATTGGTCTCATCTTCCCGGAGAACTAGTGCAAAGAGAGGTATTTTAAAGGTGGTTCTTAGCATTGCCAAGATTACTGCTAGTTATGTAGGATGCACCGATTTGTCAAATGAAATTGAAGTGAAATGATGTCTTAGTGAATCGGCCTTGACTTTTGCCTAGACTTACACAACCTCACCTTCTCAATGCTAGACTTTCCCTTGATGTCATTATTGGGCAATGTATTGTCTCCTTCCCTATGGTTGGTGGTTCAATAGAGATGACTTCATATTCCTCTAATTCATTATTGTTTTTAGTGTGAATCTGGGGCTTCCTCTTCTAGTGAGGATGAGTAGCTTCATCATGTTGTATATGCTTATTCCTTTGGTTATTTGATTTTTGTTATTCAATACTTAGATTATTTAATATTTTATTTAAAAGGATGTCTTAGTCAAGGGTTAAATTTGACGGTCACCCTTGCCCATCAGTGTAAATTTTTTGACGGTTTTGTTAAAAAAATTGCCCTGCATAAAACGTTTAATCTATTTGTTGTGCTATTAAGTTTCCTGTTATTGAGGAATATAATCAATTCGAATTGTGAGGTCGAAAGATACATATTACATCTATCAATTCTTAGTGTTGTATGTAGAGGGGCAAGCATGTCTGTAATTATAAAAGATATTCATATAAACTACTTCGCCTTACAATTCCAGGTTTTGTGAACAGTTCAAGTTTTCGATTTAGACTTATAAGTTATAACCTTTGAATACTCTATTTGAAGGATGATGTATTAGTTTCCAGTTCATGCACACACCTTTTTTTTCCTTTTAACCTCCACAAATAAAGAAAGAAAAAATTGTTAGGACAAAAACACTGTTTTTTTCCTTGTTATCCCCACAACTGAAGGGAGATATAAAGACATTATAACTTTACTAATGCCCAATAAATGACCACAAATTTAGCTCAATAGGACTAAGATAGTACATCCAGTGCAACGACAAAGTGGGAGTGCTAAAGCATCTCCTAGATCAATGCTAAATGCAGTAAAAAACATGTTAAGATCTAAGAACAAACTAGAAACTAGAAGAAAGCAAAAAAATATTCTTGGATATTGTTAACATAACTCTGCTAATTTCATCTAGCCCCAAGGATTAGCCAATCAGTTGAGTCATCCACCCAAGACATGTTGCTGATGGGAAGGCTAAAAGTCATAGGCTCAAATCTAGTTGAGTCCCTCAGGGTTGCTAGCTACTATTGCGATTGGCATTTGAGCTTCCCTCCATCTGGTATTATCCCACAAGGTTTTCCTGAGAAAGAATTTTTCTATGCCAATTTCATTCTTATTTCCTTTTGTAGAGAGTACTTTTGTCTCACATTAATCAGGCCTTACAAACAAAACTCCATGCAAACACTAAATCCTCATAGCTACCTGCCATGAAGTATATGACATAGCAAAGGAGGCGAGCTTTAAGAGCCTCTCTAGTTGTTAGATGTTAATATGCAGATAGGCCATCAGCCTTGTGAATCCACATACAACAGGCTAATAATTGGGTTTTTGCAATTTGGGTAATTTGGAGAAGGCCAACAAGCTGTAATGTTGGAGAAAGGTTACAGGTCTGACATAGTTAACTATGATACACTAATAAATGGACTCTGCAAACATCGCATGATAGATGGAGCTCAAAAAATCTTCTATGAGATGCCAAAACAGGGTTTGAGCTTTGATATTGCCACATAAAACACATTGATGGATGGACTTTGCCAAAAGGGTAATCGTACGGAGGCATTAAAGTTAATTATATTTATGAAAGATAGCGGTGATGTCCCTAATATGGTTATATATACTAGTCTCAGCAATTGACTATACAAGGAAGCCTAGGCATGACCCAAGGGTCCATTCAAGTATTGCATCAGATCTTAGGAAAGGTTTGACACTAAATCCTTGACATTTTCAGCAGTAATTAACAGCCTCTGTAAAGATATTTTTGAAGTGAACTCATGTCATCGAAATGCATATTGAAAGTGAACTCATGTCATCTAAATGAATCATTGGATTTTAATGTTCCTAGAAACCGAAATGATCCCTTCTAAATAAAACAGACTTTTAAAACTAGTGTAGACAGTAAGGAAAAGCCACCTTTTCTAAATCCAGGGCAATGATTATGGATAGAAGACAAGGCTATAAGCTAAAATTGGTTGAAGTTGAACTCGATGCTGAACAATTCATAGTGGATTTGTTAGTGAACTGTTTGGTAGAGTAGCTCGCAGATAGCATAGAAGTGACAAAGATTAGATTAGATTTAAGATACCTCAATGTATGTCACATCCTTTGATTATATGACCCATAGGCCCATAAGAGATATGACTCAGCCAGTCAAATTGTGGTTTTTGCAGTACTGATCTCGATAGCTGCATGAGACCATAATGGACACAAAGGTGCCCTTGAAGCTTTTTATTGATGTTCATTTCTGCTTGAATTTTTTTTAGAGTTTGATTAAAGTCACTATTATATTACAGAATATCATGCACAGGCTTTGAAGAGTAGAAATGTCCTTGATGAAGACATGAGGTGAAGGGTTTCCAACTTTGGGTGTTTAAGACTAGTAGCAGAAGGAGCCATTCATGTATCAAGCTTAGTTCGTGGAACTGTTGGCTACTTAAATTCTAAACAATTCATCTCTCAGCAGTTCAGTGAGAGGAGTGATGTTTATGGTTTTGGAAATGTTTTCTGGTCAGGAGTGCTATCTCTAATGAGAATTTTTTGGCATTCACTTTTAGAAACTAGAGCACTAGGCAACATTCTACATTGAGATACAGTTCTGGGAACAAATTTCAAATTCCAGTCTATACAGAAGGTTGCAGAGATAACTATGGGAAACTAGTAGCAATAAAAAAGGAGAAAATCTTAGGCTACGCATCATTGTATTACCTTTTGCTTACAATAAAAAAGGCATACAATGAAGGACTCTATGATGCTCAAAAGCAAACAAACAGAAGTTTAAATTTGATCAGAGATCACCTGTTTCCTTCCTTGGCGGCTGATTTCACAGTGTGTAGATTCCTATGAACTATGAAGTGATCTGAGCAAAAGGGGGCTGTAAAGTGAAATTTTGAGAGGTGTTGGTGTCTTCCAGCCTTCTTCACACTCTCTGTTGACTAGACAAAATTCACATTCTATCAGATTGAAATTCTAAATCGGCATGCCAAAATGGTAATATGCCATACCCAATGCCCTAAACTCGATTCCGAGCTTGCCCAAATAAAAAACCAAAAAAACAGTAACCAAACCAATTTTAAGCACAACCACATAAAAGATTCAATGGTAACAAATTAGATTACTAACATCCACAGCACAACAGATCAAAGATTAACTAGCATATCCAGATGCTAACAGAACATTCCCAATGGATTTGAATTGATTTTAATAGAGATCCAATCACAAACAGCGAACATAGAGAGCCCTACATCTATCTAATACAAACTGCCATAAATTTTGCACTATTCCCGAATGGCAGCATGTCAATTCCCAGCACCTTGAAATGAATTTCAAGCAAAACAAAATGAATAAATCTACATACATACAGACACATAGACGAATTAATAGAAACCAAAACATACCTTGTATCGATTTACCAAGTTCTTCCACTTGCATTTGCACTGCTCGGAGCTCCTCCTGAAACCCTTCTCCTTCATCCTCGAAGAAATGAGCCCCCATAGAGTCTTGTTCCTCTTTGCCTGAGTGAAATCCTTCTCAAGCTCAGCCCTGATTGCAATGAATTCCTTGGTCTCATTGAATCCCCATTGAGGAATCGTATCATCCTTCTTGAGGTTGTTATTAAGACCACCACTGCCATTGTTTGTAAGAAGGCTACTATTATTGGATCCTCCAAGGTGGTCTCCCGAGGAAATTGCAACAGTGGGAGTTAACTACAGAGACAGGGTGGCCATCACCCCCAATCCCATGCCTTCGACTTCTCCACCACCACCCATCATCATTTTCGCTTGCTTTAAATATTGATCTTGGAACAGAGGATAGAAGTGCCGATGAAATGCCAAATAATGAAATTGGTTCTGGCAGAAGACAGCACAGGGGAAATCCCATTGTGAGAGGTTTCTGATAGAGACAGGGCCGTGTGGTAGGGTTTGCTTCATGTTCAGTTGCAATATGGGTTATGAAGTAATATGTAATTTTTAAGCTTAGCTTTTCCATGTGAATGTGTAATGGAAAATATAAAATCAAATGCCAAAAATTTGAAATACAATTACACATGTTTACATAGCTAAACATAGCTCTAACCTCCACACTAAGATATCTTTAGTCTATTCAAAGGATATGGAAAAAATGAATCTAGGTTTTGAAGATCGAGAATGGTTCCTAGTCTCTAAATAACATAAGAAAGGTACACAAATTCCTTTATGCACTACACAAGTCTTCTCATAATCAAGGGATATGTAAAATGGCATGGAGTCACACCTCTACAGGGGTTTTTGACACTTGAGTTGGATATGGATGCCATTGTAATGTCTAAGCAACATGGATGGGTCATTGATACTTGACAATCAATGGCGAATGAAAAAAATTGCATTATGATGTTTTTGAAATTTTGAGGATCCCTCCCTTTATAGCTGGTTTTTGGACTTCGGAGTTGATATACGTGCAATGAGTAGGTTCTATGCAATGGAAATGTTTGTTGAGGGATAAACGTGGTAAGTAGGGAAACACTAGCTTTCCTCTCTAATTGAACCTTTTTTTATATTAGTAATTATGAACGAAACCTATAAACCGTGACACAATCCCTCTTTAGGGTGTCTTTGGCATTTGATTTGAATTCATCTTCCATTATGATATTTTGGGAACTTTGGATGGGTCTTGAGTCCTTGAACATACTAGGGGAAGAAAAAAAGAGCCTCAATCCCCGACCCTTACTTCCTAGGATTCCGTGGAAAAATCCTCAAACCAGCACATATGAACTATGCATGGTATTACTAACCTCAAAAATTAGTACATGGGAACCACTACTAGGTTAGTTGTGAACCAAGAATATGTATGAAGGTCTAATGAGGATCGTGGGAGTGTAAAAGGGAATTAAATGAATCTTACTTCTCTCAATCACAATGAAATACACTTATACCTATAAACCATATCTTTTTTGGGGGGATCTATACAACATAAGTGTTTCTTAAAGAGACATTATGATTTATTTTCTATAGTTGATGGTTATTTGGGTGTAAATAGTGCTCAAAGAATGATATCAAGGGCCTTAGGCATTTAAAAACATTTCTCAAGCTCAATCATCATGAAATTTGCACTAAAATGCCACATAGGACCTCTATATGTTGTCTTTACCCTCTAACTAGGATATGACCTTCATTAATTTGTTTGAGATAGAAAAGATGGATCTTGGGTATTAAACGATGGACAAAAGGAAAAACAAGGACCTTACATAAGAAATGAACCTCATAACCCTAAGAAATACTAAAGAAAGACAAAAACTATGAAACACACACTCCTAGTGGGTTCTTTCACTTCCAAGTATGATCCAAAATGGATCAATACATATTTTTTCATTTATTTTAGTTATTTTTGGAT
>LPNX010497820.1:0-54559 GCA_001517045.1 Pseudotsuga menziesii
TCGCTCATCCTCATATAAACTGTTCGCTCATCTTCATATAAACTGTCCCCATAGAAGCATGGGCTACTCACTAGATACAGCATACAACTTTCAGGTTAGCATGATATTAGTATTCAATCTACACGCAGCTTTACAACGCAGGTCTCTCAAGATATGTCTCCAGCGCAGTTCACAAAATATGTGAGAATGGGTCGATATTATGCAGTGAATGAATGGGTCTATATTATCTCTCCAGCGTAGTTCACATACCAGCATACATTATCTTTCCATCGCAGTGAATGAAAATGGAAAGGAATGGGTCGCAGTTCACAACGTACAGCTCGCTTTCAACACAGCAATACTGCTCTCACAGTATACAAACACGCAGTCGCAGTTCACAACGTACAGCTCACTGTATCAGAGTGGCACAGCTCTCATTTCAATAGCAGCATAGCAAATAGAGCTTATTCACAGAAGATTTATTCACCAAAAGAAACCTGAAATCGATTCAGGATCATAGACTGGTCTCTTCATGCAGATTTCAACGCAGCAGTGGTGGAGTAGATATAATCAGCATAGACTGCCATCAAACGAAAAAACATGCACAACATACAGCTCACGCAGAATAATACTTATCATATTTTAACTTTCACGCAGAATTTTACAATAATCACCAGAATTCTGGTCGGGATTAGGGTTTCATGTGGAGGCAATGAGAGGCCGCGTGAAGGGTAGAGTAAACTAAGCAGAAACCTTAAAACTGTAGAGGAATAAACTCATCAGGAAGCAAAAATGAGAACACTATATTCACAGCAGAGTGAGACCAAGCTCACTTCTCAACGCAGCACACAAAACTCAATCGATTGTAATGCATACAATGCATGTAGGCAGGAGAGACTGGCAGGCAGCTCTGAAAGAGCAGACTGGCAGGCAGAATGCTAGGCTGAAATGCAGCAGACTGGCAAAAGGCAGGAGTTATGGCAGCGCTCTGATACCAGTTGTTAGGTATAACTCCCGATTGATTGTTTATTCAAATGCAANATATTCACAGCAAAGTGAGACCAAGCTCACTTCTCAACGCAGCACACAAAACTCAATCGATTGTAACGCATACAATGCATGCAGGCAGGAGAGACTGGCAGGCAGAATGCCAGGCTGAAATGCAGCAGACTGGCAAAAGGCAGGAGTTATGGCAGTGCTCTGATACCAGTTGTTAGGTATAACTCCCGATTGATAGTTTATTCAAATGCAAATGCCTGTATTTATACATTTCATGAGGCGGTTGATTACCAGCCTCTTCGCCTTCCTAGCTATTCATATTCCTATTATTTATTTACAATAATCCTGACGGATTATTCTAACATACACAAACATGACTCTTACAATTGCTACAAGTCGACAGTGTTATAGTTGGAAGACTCCTTGGAAGTTAGTAATCTCTTGGTTTCCATAAAGGACCAAACTCATATTAAACCAAACCAATATTTAGATTACACTCGGTAATTACAAGGTGGTAATACTATCTAAAGTCAAAGGTAATAATACTTAGTATTATTATAAAGTGATATGGTAATGAAATTTTACTACAATACTTGTGACATGATGAAACTTGGAAGGTCGAAATTAAAGCTTGGTGACTATTAATGCAAGTAGTCATTTATAATTGTAGCTGATAATTCTTCTCTACTAGAGCAGAATTAAAAGTAGAGCTAAGGGTTCTATTGTAAGCTTTTTCTTTGAAGGCCTTAGATTTATTTTCATGCTTATAAGCAATATATAGATATTAGAAATAGCAATAGCAATAAACTCTTGTTTCAGTAAAAGTGTATTTATATTAAATTATGAGCTCTATGCTCATCAGTAAAACTTGTGAGTAACTTTAGCTTATAGCTGGAAAGACGAATTCTTAAGTAGAAGTCATGCTGGTGAAAGACATTTAGTATGTCAAGGATATTGGTCTTTACAACATAAACTTAAATACTGTCATAGATGAAAAACAAATAAAAAAAAATTACTTACCTCATAGTATCCTTGAGCTCTATTAATCAAATTTTACTCGAGCATTTTATATATGCTAAAGAAGTACATCTGGATTTAACGCTTAAACAAACTCCTACTTGTTCAAAAATTTACCTATTGAACCTGTAAGAACCAGAAATTCAGTTGAGTTAGCAATTGCTAAGTAAGCCCCAGTTTAGAACATAACTTCTCATGTACTTGACAAAATCAAATCATCAGTACAGCCATAAGCTACTGAATGCAGGTCATATACATAGCATATCAAAATTAAAGTGGTATTAGTTTTTATGTGTTTGAAGTTAATCACTACTTTTGTTAACTGTTTCATTTTTTCCGCTATCCGCTAGTAGTTATCCAACTGTGACATTAGACATTTTATGTTACATTAAAAATTTTAAATTTTTGTGAAAATTTGGGGTTATGACAACCATCTATCTATTGATTTGTGGTAATATCAAAACCACCAACTCAAAGAGCACTTCAATGGTGGTTTCAACCATTGGTAGTTCATGTCCACTCTCAGATTTAGCTCTCTTCTAGAAAATGCTTGGAATCACAAACACCCCTTGGGATTAAGCGGTGGAATGTTGGAAACCTACTCAAATAGGGTTAGTAAATTCATTACTATTCACATTAGTGAATATGAAGAGTCATTGGAAGTCCAAGAGACATATTGGAAATTTGAAACCAATGGTCACATCACTTATACTTATATGTGCATCGTTCTAATGAAAATGGTAATTCACACCTATCTATATTTTTTCATGCTTTTCCTTTTTTATATTTATATATAGGAATTTTAACCTTTGTCAGTAGACTATCTTGTGAATATGTAATACCCTCTAGTTTATCCCCTGGACATATCATTATTGTTGTTATGTTGGACATAGTGGTACGAGGTTCTCGGACTATGGTTTGCACATTGTTATTATTTTTATTATGTTGAACTTATAAAATAATTAATAAAATAAAAACAACCGGATGACTGATGCCACAAAAGAGAGTATGAGGAACCATGATGTTACGAGCAAGGGGTTATGGAAAAGTGTTTACCTATGTGTGTTGAGCCTATGTTGATTTTGTACACCATTCTTATGTACTTGATGGACCCTCTTGGTTATGTACCCCCATGTGTTATGTTACTCCTTGGCTTTATTTACCTTGGTATTAATTTTTATTTGAGGATTGGAGTCCATCTCTCACCTAATGCGCCCTCATGAGTTGGATTAGTGTGCCTCTTGGTGTAACCACGTGGTGTATAACTCCTATTTTCTATTTTTGGAATGTAACTCTCATTCTTGTGTCCATCTCTATCCCAATTTGAATTTCTCATGAAGGAATTTGATTTGCTTGTGTTGAAAGTCACTCTTGTGTGTTGGATCATGATATTTCTCTTGTGCAAGTGTGTTTGGAACTTTTGGTTTGATTTTTTATCCCTTGGTATGACATCCTTGCTGATCCTATGCAAAATATGAGTTTCTATAACCACTAGTATTTTTTCTAGATCCAATGGAATTTCCCTATATTGGAAGTGCTACATTCCATTGGGTTGTGGTTGGACTGTTGTCCTGGAGCCAATGGAATTGCCCTAGAGTGGAAGTAGAGGTCATACTTGCCATTGGGTTGTGCTTGGAATTATTTCTTGAGATATTTTTTGGTTGATTTTTCCTTTTCTTGTCGCATCATGGTTCCGACTCGGGGGTGACCATTTCAAATTGATTTTTGGCTTGCATTGTGTCTACGGTTGGGTGGAACATGGAATGATCGATTCCAGTTGCGTATTTGGAAAATATAAGTGCTTTATCTCATGTTTATTTAATTTATTTGTATATGATATTATTTATTTATGGATTCACATGAAATTTTTGATGAAATGTATGAGCTATTTGTGGAAGAAATTTCTCATGGAATTCAATCTATTTATGCAAGTGAATTTTGTGAAGGAATTGTAAACTAGTTTTTGGGATTTTGTGCACAAATTGCTTGAGGATATTCTTCTTTGGAACCTATGATACAGAACTGATATGTATATCCTTATTCATTATATAATTTTTATTTTTATGGTACAGTAGCCTCAAAATGGTTTAAGACATTTCTCTTTGATGCTTCTACCTTTTATTTGAAAACTAGTTTTTCGATTAGATTGTTTTGCATAGTTTGGAGACTTGGCACATGAAGTGTTAGTAAAATGCGCGAGTGTTATTTTTATTCTTATTTATGATAAATACACTTGAAATTTATTTTATAAGGTGAGGGGAAATATTATTGATATTGTTTGGGAAATGTCTACCGAAACTCTAGATCAATCTCCAATTTCTAGCTCCTTCAATGGAATTGTTTTGAGTAGATTTTTTACTTTGCATATGAAGTGTTTGAATAAATGTTAGAATATATATACCTATGTTATGAATGACAAAACATGTTATTTATAGTTTTAATTAAATTTTAATGGTTCTATGAGTTGTGGATTTAATTATTCTAGCAATTCCTAGAATTACTAATCAATTTGGACGAGTAGAATTAGCTAGTTTTCTGAGTTATTTAATGGATTGCATATGGACTATTTCTAACATATTATTGTGTTGTATGTGGATACTTATAATTTTTTATCCTTCACTTATGGATGCATTTAATTTTGGTTTAGTTATTTAGACTCAATTCCTTGCAGTCAAAGTTAACTAGTTTCATTGGAATGATCTAAAAATAAACATTTAATTGGTTGTTGGTGCATGCTTAAATACTTTTTTTAATTTCTGCACAATTTATTTTTGGTTTAATTGCATGGTTACAAGTTGATTTTGTGTAATACTGGCTGCTTATATTGGAAAACTAGTAAACTAGTCTTGTGGACTCTCTTTTGTAATTACCATAATTAAGTATTGTAATTTTGGTAATTATGCATTTTATACATATAATTATATTTTATTAATCCATTTGGATTAATAATCTATGTTTTTTTGTTGAATAATTGGATTTGTGATAAGTGTCGTCATTTGCACATTGTGTCGTTAAGTGTCGTAATTAACACCTTAATTACTAGTTAACCGTGAATAAGAATAATTATCCTTTAGAAGTACTTATCATCTATGATATGGCTTCGATTGAGTGTTTGTGTATGTTAAGAAAATTTCCCAACCCTTGAATCGTTTTTTGAAATAGTTATTGAATTTTTTTTAATTTATCGGTAATTAAAGAGATTTTGTCAAAATTAAATCACGAAAATGAAAATAAATATTTGTTTGGATAAAGTTATCTAATTAGCGTTTAAGAGCTAATGATATGTCCTTGATACCCTTTGATAGCCCCGAGGGACATTACAGTTGGTATCATAGCTGCAGTTGCAACACTACGGTTGTTGGGCCTATTGATCACTTTAAATTTTCTTGCTTGAATAAAAGTTAAATGTTGCCTATATGAGTTAATTATGAAAGTGTTCCTATATTTGTGAAGGATGAAAAAATAATTTTTCTTTTGAATATTTAGAAGGTGTTTGAAAATAATTATATCCTTTTATGGATTTCTTAGTTATTTATTTCAAAAATTGAAGACTTTTATAGTATGCTTTGTTTCTTCTTAACTAGAAAATTAATTACTATTTGATAAAATAAATAAATCTGACAATTGAATTTTAAAAAAACTTAGAATGAACACATTGCGGCTCACAGTAAATAATTTAACCCAAGAATACCCCATAGAGAAAAAAAGTAGAGGATGGAAGTTGAACAGACAACCCCTTATGGACCTAAAGAGGAGTATGTAGGAAGGGGGAGGAGTAGTTCATCTCTTAACTTGGAATACTCAGTTAGGAAATGTAATGAAAGGATGACTTACCTTAAAGAACAAATCATGAAAGAGATAAGATACTTAAAGAATACAAAATACAAGAAAGAAAGGAAAAAGCAGGAAAAGGTACTCTAGGATGGACTTTCTACCAGACAATTACCGTACACCTTCCTTGAGAAAAAGAGCTAGAAGTCATGAGACTAGTCCAACCAGATTTTCAGATGATCGTAATAGTAGAAGGAGAATGTATGAACATGATAAGTTGATGAGGTTAAACTTCCAACCTTTGATGCCGAAGTTAAACAAGGAGAAGAATAAAAAAAATGGATAATAGGGCTCCAAAAGTTTTTCCAATTGCATAATTATTCATCAACCATGGAAGCAAGAATATATATCTATCATTTGCAGGGAAGAGCCTCTCTTTAGTGGGAACAATTGGTTAAAATAGAATATATTGATGAATAAAGTATCAGTTCGAAAAATTTTAAAAAGTATTTTTAACAAGAATACCTTTCAAATAAATGCTATGATAATAAGATGGAAGAATTATTTGAACTTAAGCTGGGAAATTTGACTATGGAGGCATATGAGAAGAGATTTCTTGAACTGTTAACTTATGCAAACTATATGAAAGATGATAAATTTAATATTCAAATATTTCTGAGTGGAATTCCAACTTTTTACAGGGACAAGATTCAATATGATATGCCCAAGACCATTAAATAAGTAATCAACAAGGAAAAACATTTGTATAAGTTGGATAAGAATAAGGAACATAAGAACTTGAAGGATAAGAAGAGTGTTACATGAAACGAAAGAAAAAATGAAACCAATCCTCCTATCAGCGGGAGTGGTACTTTTCATAAGGAACTACATTCAGATAAGGGACCTCCTATTAGATGTTGGAATTGTAATGAACATCACTGTGCAAGGGATTGTCCACATAAGAAAGGAGACAAGATTCACACTATTCAGGAAGAAAAAGTAGGTGATGTTGGTAAGACTGAGAGGATTTATACAACTTTGGAATGTAGGAAGGAAGATTATCAGTATCACATGATAGGAGTGGTAGGTAAGATTGGTAATATAACCGTGTCTATTTTAATTGATTCAGGAGCTAGTAATAGTTATGTTGCACCTTGTGTAGTTTTGAATTGTTATCTTAAGAAAAGTAACCTTGAAGTAGCAGTCCTTGTACATTTAGAAACTAGAACTAAAAGAAAAGTCACAGAAATAGTAAGACAATGTCCTTTGGAAATGAATGTTTTAAAGACTTTAGCATATTTGAATGTTATCCCCTTAGGATCTTACAATGTTTTGATTGGTATGGATTGGCTGACTAAACACTAATCTATCTTGGATTGTTACAATAAGACTTACACATGTATATATGAGGAAGAAAACATAGTAAGAATTAAAGGAATACATAGACTAATATCTATAAGATAGGTTATAACCTTACAATTGAAGAAGTGTTCTAGAAAAAGGGTGTTAGATTTATGCAGCTCACCTAGAAGAATATAAGGAAAAGGAATCTCAGTTACAGGACTACCCAGTATTACAGGAATTTGTAGATGTATTTCAATAGATACACATAATTCCTCCTAGAAGAGATATAGACTTTACTATTGATCTAGTTCCTAGTATATTTCCTTCGTCTAAAGTCCCTTATAGGATGACTACACAAAAATTGAAAGAGTTATAGATGCAGTTAGAGGAGTTAGTAAAGAAAGGTTATATTAGGCCTAGTGTTTCACCTTGAGGAGCATGAGTTTTATTTGTAAGAAATAAAGAAGGTACCTTAAGATTTTGCATAGATTATAGGTAGTTAAATAAAGAAACTATAAAAAACAAGTATCCTTTATCGAGAATTGATGAATTAATTGATCAATTAAGGGGTGTCGCATTGTTTTCAAAGATAAATCTCAGGTTGGGTTATCATCAGGTCAGAATTTAGGAATAGGACACGAGTAAGACAACTTTTAGAACAAGATATGGTCAATATGAGTTTATAGTTGTTCCATTTAATTTGACGAATGCACCCAACTACCTTTGTGTGCTTGATGAGTGGGATTTTTTGGAAATATTTGGACAAGTTTGTGATTATTTTCTTGGATGACATACTAGTTTACTCTAAGACAAAGAAAGAACATGAATAACACTTAAAACTAGTAATCATATTGTCGAACACCGAAAAGATAAAATCAATTATGAATTGTCCAACACCTAAGCATGTGTCAGAAGTTAGATATTTTATGGGATTAGCAGGTTACTATAGCAGGTTTATAGAAGGATTTTCAAAGACTGCACTTCTGATAACTTCTATACTAAAGAAAGGTATAAAGTTTGATTGGAAATGTAATGTGAAACAAGTTTTTAGAATATTAAAGAGGTGCTTACTAGTGCACTGGTTTTGAAAAATGTGAATCCATATGAAAATTTCGTGCTATGTACAAATGCATGTCAACAGGGTATAGGTGGTGTGTTAACTCATAATGGGCAGGTTATTTGTTATGAGCCTAGAAAGTTAAAGGAACATGAACACAATTATTCTACACATGAATTGGAATTAGCATCAAAAGTGCATGCTTTAAAGATATGGAGACACCACTTAATGCAAAAGAAATTAGAATTAAGAATTGATCGCCATGTTCTAAAATACTTGTTCGAACAACTTAATCTATATGCAAGACAAAGAAGATGAATGGAACTACTATGTGAATACGATTTTGACATTAAACATATAAAAGGAAAAGAAAATAAAGTGGTGGATGCACTCAGTAAGAAAATGCATCTGATGCACGTAGCTATCGGTACTATAACTTCATATTTAAAGGATATAATAAAAGAGGAGAACAATACAAATGAATTCTTTCAACAGGTGGAAGCAAATTTGCAGCAATAATGAACAACACATAAGTTTGAACACTATAAACTGTAATATGGAACTTATGTATAAGATCGTGGTCTACATTCCTAACTCAGAAAAAATAAAGAAATTGGTTTTAAAAGAAATGCATGATGTACCGTATGCAGGTCACTATGGTTATCAAAATATAGTAGCAGCATATAAGAAGGATTATTACTGGCTAGGAATGAAAAAAGAAATAATTATGTAACACCTACATTATGTTGTGTTTTGCTAAGGAGTTCCTGAAAGAGCATAAGCAAAACGGGTGTTGTTTAGCTATATTTCTAAAGAAGGTATAGGAGGCTGAAATGGGAAGTTTTGTCCCATCAAAGATCCAATGCATGTTGGAAGACTTTAAATATGTTGTTGTGGAGGAATTACCCACACGGTTACCTCCTTTGTGTAGTATATCGCACCAAATTGGTTTGATTTCAGGATCGATTTTACCAAATAAAGTGAAGAAGTGATCGACAAGTGCATGGCTTGCTTGACCAAGGATTGATTCATGAGAGTTTGAGCCCTTGTGATATACCAATAGTATTAACTCCTAAGAAAATAAGGGAGTGGAGAATATGTATTGATTTGGGCGCCATAAACAAAATCACCATCAAGTACCAATTTTCGTTGCTGAGAATGGATGACCTTATGGATTTCTTGAGTGGTGCAGAGTATTTTACCAAAATTGATTTGAAAATCAATTATCGCCATATTCGTATCAGAGAAGGTGACGAATGGAAGACGTCATTCAAGACAAAATATGGATTTTTTGAATGGTTCGTGATGCCCTTCGAATTAACTAATGCACCCAACACATTCATGATATTGATGAATGAAGTGTTGAAACCATTTTTGGGTAAATTCATGGTTGTTTATTTGGATGATATATTGATCTTTAGTAGGAGTAAAGAAGAACATATTGAGCTTGTGAGAGTCATGTTGCAAAATTTGTAGGAAGAGAATTTACTCATAAACCTCAAGAAATGTACATTTATGCATGAGAGTTGGTGTACCTTGGTTTTGTGATTTCAAAAGAAGGATTGAAAATGAATCCCAAGAAATTGAAGGTTATTTTAGAATGGCCAACACACATATGCACGTTTGATGTGAGGATCTTCCATATATTGGGAGGCTTCTATCTGAAGTTCATTCAAAATTTCAACCAGATATGTGCACCACTTATAGAATGTATGAAGAAGGGCGTGCTTTAGTGGACAACTGCAACAACAAATTCATTTGAGGAATTAAAGAGGAGAGTAACAACAAAACCAATATTAGCATTACCATACTTTAGCAAGTTGTTTTAGGTTGATTGTGATGCGAGTGGAGCAGCAATTAGAGAAGTTTTGAGTCCAGAAAGCATACCCATTACATTTTTTTAGTGAAAATTTGAACGAGGAAAAGAAGAAATACTTTGTTTACAATTAATAATTCTATGTTATTGTTTAAGCCTTGAATAAATGGCGACATTACCTACGTCCAAAGGAGTTTTTCTTGTTCATAGATCACAAATATTTGTAGTACATTAACAATCAAGGTCAGTTGAATCAAAATAATACTAGGTGGGTATAATTCTTACAAAGTTATTCTATTGTGATAAAACATAGGTCTAGGAAGTCGAATAAGGTCGTTGATGCATTGATTCGGAGGACAACATTAATCAATACCATGTCGGTAGAAGTGGTAAGTTTGAATTGTCTAAAGACATTGTATGAATATGATGCATATTTCTCATTTGCTTGGAAGGTGTGTAAAGAGCCTTGGAGTCTAGATAGAACACCATATCTAGACTACCATATTCAAGAGGTGTTTTTGTTTAAAACTAGCAATTATGCATTCTAAGAAGTTTCATATGATTGAATCTCATTAAGGAGTTGCATAGTGGTGGTTTAGGAGGGGATTTTTTCTATGATAAAACTACATTGTTGGTGAAGGAGAGATACTTTTGGCCCAACATTAAAAATTATGTACGAAGGTTTGTTGAAGTTTGTAGGATCTATCAACTAGCCAAGGGTAAAATTCAAAACACCAGACTCTATACTTCGTTTCCAATGCCTGAATGACCATGGGAATATATAAGTATGGATTTTGTCTTAAGATTTCCTATGGCTCAATGAAAGCAAGATTCAGAAATGGTAGTTGTAGATATATTTTTGAAAATGGCACACTTCATAGCATATCAGAAGACTAGTGACGCTAGTCAAGTAGTTGCATTATTTTTCAAATAAGTGGTCAAATTGAATGGATTACCATGGAGCATTACTTCATATTGAGATATGAGGTTTATTGGACATTTTTAGAGGACACTCTAGAATAAATTAGGTTCATATTTGTTATAGAGTTCGACAGGTCATCCTAAAATGGATAGACATACATATGTAGTGAACATGAGCCTAGGGAATTTGTTGAGAAATTTGAGTGGAAAGAATCCTAGCCAGTGGGATTTGGCATTATCCCAAGATGAATTTGCGTATGAAGATTCGGTGAACATAACTATAAGAAAGAGTCAATTTAATACTATTTATTGAAGATCACTAAGATGTTTGGTAGTTTTGTTTGAGTTTCCATATTTGGACAACAAAAAGTGTTTTGATGCAAGTGATTTTATGGAAAACATCCATGAGTTCTAGGAACAAGTAAGGAAGAGATTGCAAATAAAAAATGACAGCTACAAACGAAGAGTATATCAACATAGAATACATAAGGTATTCTAAGAGGGTGAGATGGTCATGGCTCACTTGAGGAAGGAACGATTTCCTAGGGGTGCATATAATAAAATCAAGTATAAGAAGATCGGTCCATGCCAAATTCTGAAAAATATTTTTGATAATGCATATTAGCTTGAACTTCTAGATAAGTTTGACATATCTCCTACATTTAATGTAGCTAGCCTTTATTAGTATAATGAGGGGGATAGAAGTGATTAAGAAGCTACTATTAGTGAGTGAGAACAATAATTACCATTAAAATTATTGGAACAGATAGAAGAAATTCTTGATACAAGAATTGGTGAAAAAGCCCACCGAAAGGAGTATAAGGAGTATATAATCAAGTGGAAGAATAGATGGGAAGAAGATGCATCGTGGGTGATTGAAGATTAGTTAGAATTCTTGCAGATATCTTCACATAAATTGTAATAAACACATGATCTAGGACTCATTTTTTCTTACTATGGGTGTCTGATGCATGAGCATCCTTAGGCTCAGGAAGTCCGCATCACCTAAAAATATTTATATTCCGCAAATTAGATAATAAGTTGAATAAGGACTATGTCAGTGGTCCATTTTATTTAGTTAATTTTTATAATTATAGGGCTATGTTTCTATTCATACTCAATTTGAACTGTTGCTACTCATGCTATTGCTTTTGCACGTGTTGAAACTCATGCTGAAACTCCTATGTATGGTGGAATTTTGCAGTATTGCGATGTTTCTTCATTTGCAACATTGTGATAACACATGTTTGACCTTGTCATGCTGGAATTCATTCATGATGATTCAAACCCACCGGTACATAAAATAAATTGTGCCTAAAGGAAAAATTGTGAACCCAAGACTAGAGGAAGGAAGGAAAAATGGTTAAAAAAAAGACAAGGACAATTTGTAATTGTTCGATCTGGAATATGGAAGGAAAATTGATTCAAGGGAAATATGTTGAGTTTAAAGGAGAGTTGGAATCTATGCAAGGGGGTTCAATGAGAATAATATCGAATCAATGAATCACGAGGCAATGCATCAGTGTATTAACCCAGAAGACTCTATATGTTTCATTAATACCGAGTTGTTCCAGTAGCACAAAGGAACATTTGGTGGATGTTTCTACTCATAAAAGAATTTGATTTAACGTAAACCTGTGATGTTATCTTAATCAATAAAATCTTGTGTGTGTTTCATTTGATATTCCACAGATAATTTTTTGTGCTACTTCTCATTGTGTTGGTTGATTATATGAGGGGTTTCCACTATGTATTATGAGAGTAGGGTGAGGCTCTATAATTGTGTGTTTTTTTAGTCCTTACCTCAGCATTACTCAACAAATATCAAGTCTAAAAGGTTCAGGGTTATTTATAAATGAATATCTCATTTTAGAAGACTGGGTTGAATTAAGAAAGGAGGTTCAAAAGGTTAAAGAAGTTAGGAAAATAGGCATTAATTAGAAATTGAAAAGCCATTATTCAGGATAGAAACAAAAAATGTAATAATGATAAATAGAAACTAGACACACTTAATATTCTCTCGTGGATTTATCAGGGGTTTCCATGGAACAAAGTCCCCAAGTTAAGTTGGATCTCAAATGAGATTGATATTATATTTCTTTTTGAAACCTGGGAGCATGAAGAATCTAAGGTCCCTAACATAGAAGGATTTGTACTTTGGGTGATTTGGAACAAGCAATCTTGTTGTAGAGGAATTGGTGGTATAACATGTTACATCAGGGATAACACCTTACCCCATGTTAGGATTCATAAGAAATACGGCTACAAGAAATATATATGGATAGATATTACAAACGTTAATGCAAAAAAAGCCTACATAGAAATATTTTTCCCTTGTTGATTCTAACATTTATAAGAAAAACAACTTGGATAAAAGTTGTCCTTACAATGGTTTGGAAAATGACATTTATAGTTTAATCAATAAAGGAAGTATCTTCTTAGTGGGATACTTTAATTCCTGAACCTCAAGTAATCAATTTATTCTCTTAAGTAATAATTCCAAACCTAAGCCTCTTTGGTGGGATGAATACCCTACTATAGCTAGCAAGAAAAAGAGAAGTTTTGTGGATCTAGGAGATAATTTGTTTGGTTCCAAACTAGTCAATTTCTATAGTGCTAATGATATTGTACTTTGCAATGATCTAATTAAGTGGCCAAATCTTAGCCAGATGACTTGTACTCAAGATCTTGGAAGTAGTGTCATATACTATGTCATCTATGATATCCCTTTATACGACAAGATCTTAAATTTAGAAATTTTAAATGAGCAATTCATATTGATCACATAGATGATAACTCTCATTTCTATAAGCATCTAATATTTGATAGAAATAAAAGTGATATTTTTCTAAAATATTTAATAAATGACTTTCTCCCTCTTTAAGCTTGGATAATATAGAACACCTCAACCACAATTTCTCTATGGTCCTCTAATACTCCAGTAACAAGTTCTCGATAGAAGTATTAGGTAGAAAAAAAATATAAGGACTAACCCATGGGTTGATAAAAAGTGTAGAAGAGAAATAAAGGAAGCTAGGGAAGGGCCCACAAAAATGGACAAAATAAAGAGGTACAAATCCATAATAAAGATGAAAATGAGGCATTACACAACTAAAAGACAAGAAAGCCTAGATTGCACCTTTCTAACATTGCTCCTAAGAAATTTTGGACGAAAATTATAACTAGAAAAATAAAAGAGACTAATAAGATAGCTTTAAATGATTGGAAATCCTATCTTAAAAATATTTTCGAATCCCCGAATGTCAAGGATAACATTCCAACCTCCCTTACGATAGAAGAAGTATTCTTGCTAAATAGCATAGATTTTGGTGCTATACACCTTGCAAATGGAAAATCTAAGGACATTGAAGGGTATCAAGAATAACTCTTAAAAATTGGAGGGCATGTCCTCATCCATCACATCCACGATCTTTAATTTAGTGGTAAATCAAGGTTTCCATCACTTGTACTTAGAGCCTCATTATTACTATTTTTAAAAGTGCTAATAAAAATAAACCCTCTAATTATCAGACCATTATGATTATCCTTCTCTTAGAAAAGATTTATAGAATTATTCTAGAAAAGAAGATCAACACATGGCTAGAAAGAGAAAAAAAGTGAGATAAAGGTTAGGCATGTTTCAGAATACATCACTCAACCACGGACCACCTCATTATGCTCAGGATCATTACAGAGGAGTTCCTTAATAATAAATCCAATCTCTAATATTACTTTGTGGACTTTAGGAAAGCTTTCGATATAGTTCCTAGAAACATCGTGTAGAAGAGGTTAGAAGAGATACAAGTTATTATCAGGTTGAGAGTTGTCGCGATAAGATTGTACAATACTTTTATTTCCAAATTCAAGCACACTTAGGGTTGGTCAAAAGATATTAATTGTAATATTGGAGTTAAGAAAGGTTTCCCCCTCTCTCCTACCCTTTTCAACATATACATCAACAAGTTAGAAGGTTTTTTAGAGGAAGAATGTTGCATCATCACAACCTTAGATGCTATTGTTGTCATCCTTCTTATTTATGTTGATGATATTTTTATTATTGAAAGATGTCCATATAACGTTGATAAGAAATTGAAAAATATAAAGGATGTCTGCTCTAAGATGGGTATGACTGTTAACACTAATAAAACAAAAGTGATGATTATAAAGTCCAAAAAGGTCACCTATGATAATTTTGAATATGACAATAACAACTTGGAGGAAGTTTCCTCCCATAAATATCTCGGAATCGATATTCTCCACAAGCTAAAATGGAACTATAGCACTAACAAAAGGATGAATGGAAGGTGGAAGACTTATCTTGGTCTTGAAAACAATTGTAAACTAGTTAACCTTGTGATATGGGATAAAAAGAAGTTCCTCTTTGAAACTATTCACACTCTCGTTATCTTATATGGGTGTGAAGTTTGGGATTTTAACATCTATAGAGAATGCTGGAGAAAGATCGAGAAAATCCAGAAGCATTTTATAACTTATAACTTCAAAATTAAAAGCAATACGCTTTATTCTAATATTGTTCTTGTAGAAGTGTTTATCCCCCCCATTAAGAGCATCAATATGATAAGATACTTTATGTACAAGTACAAGATAAATGACATGGGAGACCAGAGACTCCCTAATATTTCTTTAAAGTCTAGTCAAGACTACCTACGGCTCGAGAGGGGTTGGCATAAATATAACATGGCTTGGTTAAACCATTGGGAGATAGACGAAAATGCAACTTTGCAAAAATATCAATAACATTAAAAGTGTTGTTACTGCTAAGTTTAAAGAGAAAATGTGGGGTCATAAGGATTTAGAGGGTAAAAGAAATCTAAAATACTACAAGGAGGCCATTAACCCTAATCTAGAGGACCAAAAGTATATCTTTATTCTAACTAGCTCAAAAAAGAAAACTAATATAGCAAAAATAAGAACGAAATCTCATGAGATTTGAAGTGACATAGGGTGTTGAACAATCCCTAAAACCTCATGGACGGAAAGGATTTTTCATCTATATGAGACTAAGAGCATTGAGGATGAAAGACACTTCCTCTTAGAGTTCCCTATGTACAACCACATTAGATCGCAATTTCATAATATTTATTATAATTTTAACCTCTCTAATATTCTAACTTGGTCAAAACTATTGTGACCTTGGTATGCTTCTTTCTAAGTTTTTTAAGCATAGTAATAAATTGTGACCGCAAATCACGTAATATATTAAGGTCCAATAGACCAAAGTTAGTATTAGTGGAATTTAACTGTTGTCGTTGTCGTCAATTTCTCCCTTCTTATGAAGCATTTTCACATTTGTGGTGGATTATAACATTTATTGTTAATTAAAGAATTTTAGAAAAATATTTCATTTTTAAAATTAGTAATAGTAATATCCATATACAATTAAAAATTTAATATAAGTTTAGATTCTTATTTTTAAAATTGATAAATATACTTAATTATAAAAATAATAAGTTAAATGTGTTTTTTATAATTATAATGAAACATGTTTTTTTAATATTTAACATGGAAAATGAAAAAATATAAATATTTTAGAAAGTAATTAAATAGAAATATATAAATAAATAAATATTTCAAAGTCAAGAAATAGTTTTACTTTTAGTATTAGTTTTTCTTTAATATTAAATTAATAAATTTGAAAGTAGTTTAAGGAATGTGACCATTATTATCTCACGCTAAGTGCCTCTATATATTGATACAACTAGCAACATTCATATTAATAAGATTAATATGTTCGGAATACGACAACATGCATATATTTGACACATTGATAATGTTCTTTTCCTAGGGGATGTGTCAAACATTACTAATACATAGATCTATAATAAATTACTAATGCACGGTTTAATGGAAGTTTTGGACTGATCGGTTGATCGAACCTTGATCGAAACAAAAAAATTTGAGAACCCCCACCCCTTCTCATTCATATTTATAGATTGCATTGAGCCTATCACCCTCGAAGCACATTACCTAACTAATTGTTCTCATGATGCTACACTACCAAATGGAAAGCTTATTGGGTGGTGCATGGTTTCAATGAAATGAAGTTCGACTTTGGAGGCTAAGATATGGAGTCATTGGAGTACAACTAAATGTTCATCTAATAGTTTTTTATTATCAAGATCATCTAAATTTAATTAATAGTTGTATCACGATTGGAGTTAATATAATAGTTATCCAATATAACTATGATTATATTTCAAGTTAAGCTAATAGTTGTAGAATAATTGGAGTTAAGCTAATAGTTGTATCTAATAGTTAATTTAAAAGTCAATATATCAACGATTGTATTTCAAGTAAAAGTGATGATTGGAGTTGAAGTTAAGTTAAATTTGTATCATCATTGGAGTTAATCTAATAGTTGTATCTAATAATCAAATAGTTGTATCATCATGATTGGAGTTTTAATTACCAGGTTGAAGTTGAAGTTTAATTTTTTCAACTATCATGAACTACACTTATCACATGTTAACTATTTTTTTTTAAATTGTTAATTATAAATTTTGAACAACACCCATAGAATCAATCTAGACAGTACACTTGTCTTGTTCTCGTCCATAGATGAAAAATCATAGATGGTAGTCCACCCGAAAATTCTAATATATAAATGCCTAGAGATGTAATTAAAAAACACAAATTTAGAATTAAAAATATATATTATATTATTTTTAATTTTTAATAAAATAAAATATATTTAAATTAACTTTTTAGATGATGATGGTGGTGGTTAATGTCCATGAGATTAACTTTGATCCTTTAAGAAAAAATTGTAAGGAATTATTTAGTTTGCTTTAGAATTTTATTTTTGTGTTAAAAAAGTTTAAGAGGAGTGTTCCTAAATTAACATAATTTTGATAAGTTAGAAGGTTAGGTAAGTCCACACTGTAACAAAAAATTTGAATTGAGATCTAATGTGGGAATACACAAGGAATTCTAAGAGAAAGTGATATTCATCCCCAACACTCATAGTCTCACAAAGATGATATATCCTTTCAACCCACAAAGTTTTAGGAATTGTCCAACATCATGTTTTACTATGTAGCTCATGAGAGTTTGTTCTCATTTTAACTATGTTGATTTCCTTCTTTATGCTAGTTAAAACATATAGATACTTTTGATATAATAGACTAGGGTTAATGGCCTTCTTATAATATCTTACTTTTCTTTTAACCTCTAATTTTTTTATCACACCACAACTTCTCTTTAAACTTTGATGTAATAATATTTCTAAATGATTATCTATATTTTACAAAGTGAAATTTTCATTGATTCCCCAATGATTACACTAAGACATGTCATCTTTATGCTAGCCCTATTTGGGTGTTGGGTGGTTTTCATTGGATTTTAAAGCAACTTTAGGAAGTATTTGGTCTCCCATGTTATTTACATTTTTATCGAACATTAGGTACTTAGTCATAGCTATACTCTCAATGGAGGGAAATCCCACTTCTATGAGGAGAATATGATAGGGTGTATTTCTTTTAAGTTTAAAATTATAAGTTATAAAATAAATCTAGATTTGCTTAATCTTTCTTTGAGATTCTCTAGAGATGCTATAGCCCCAAAATTCACAACCATACAAGAGAATGAGAGCAAATATAGTCTCAAAGAGGAGTTTCTTTTTATCCCATATCACAAGGTTTGTTGATTTACAATTGTTTTGAAGACTAAAATAATATTTCACCCTCCATTAATCATTTTCTTGATGTTTTTGTTCCAAGTTGTTATTGTTATAAAAAAATTAGTGTAAGTAACCTTATTGGATTATCCTTTATCATATTAACTTTTTTTTCAGTGTTAACAATCATACCCATACTAGAGCATAAATCATTTGGAGTTCTTAATTGATTATCAAGATCAAAGGACATATTTCCATAAGAACAATACCATCAATATAAATAAGAAGGATGTTGACTATTCCCACTAATGTCATTTTAGTGTTGCATACCTCTACTGAACAACCTTCTAACTTATAAGTGTATAAACCAAAAAGGGTGGGGGAGGGGAGGTGACAACCTTGTTTAAATTTTACATCACAATAAATATATTCCAACCAACCCTTGGTGTTTTTAAACTTGGAAATGACATTCTTGTACAACCATAGTGCAACGAATTTTAACTTGAAAGGAGAATTTAACTCTTCTAATAAATCCCATCAGTTATTTCTAGGAACTATATTAAAATATTTTCTAAAGTCCGCAAAGAAACAATAGAGATTGTATTAATTACTATGACATTCCTCTATAATAATCCTGAGAGTAATGAGGTGTTCTATGGTTGAATGATACCTTCTAAAAACGGCTTGGACTTTATCCCATTTACCTTGACTTTCTAGCCATTTGTTACTATTGTTTTCTAAAATAATACAGTATAACTTGGCTAAGAGATGGATAATAATAATGGTTTTATTCTTAAAGAGGTTATTTTTATCCCTGATTTAAAAAATGGGAACAATATGGCTCTAAGTCCAATGTCTAGGGAATCCTTGCTTGACTACTAGATTGAAGAGCTTGTGGATTTGAGGGATGAGTACATGCCCTCCAATATTTAGGACTTTTTCTTGGTAACCTTTGATGTAGGCTTAGCTGTCTCATTTGTGAGGTGCTTAATCCCAAAACCTATGTTTTTTAAAGAAAATACATCCTCCTATGTGAAGAGGGCTTGAATGTTGTCCATGACGTTAATGAATTCATAAATATTATTAAGATAGGAATTCCAATCCTTCAAAACAACCATATATTTTTCTTTAGTTTTTTGAGTTATATTTTTCCTCCAAAATTTATTAGGACTCATCTTAGAGATGTTAGGATTAATTATAATCCTCCCTTGACCACCAAAGTCTAAATGTCATTTTCTATATTAGGAGTATGTTGCCACTTCATTAGTGTCATGGGGGAGTTATATGGGTCCCATCTAACACTTAATGCTCCAGTATGAATGAGTTTAGGAGCACCAAAGGCCAATCCCTATAATTTAGGAACCCACACTGAGTCTTGGGAGTCCCACCAATATCAATTCACCCCAATCTATGTTGAGTTATACTCCGATGAGCATCATTTAGTTCATCTTTAGTTATCCTAGCGCCACATTTTCTTAACTTAAGGGAGTTAGGAAATTTTTCTCACTTACCTTGGTCAATTAACTGATTGCCAATAATTGTTAATTGATTCAGTTGTTTGGAGATGCACTAGTGAGTGTCCAGTGGTGTTTTTCCACAATTAGTGATCTCTGGAGTTAGTCCTAGTTGTGGAATTCGAATCATACCTAGTGGATTTGAATTTCCTTATTTGTATCATCATTGTATTAAACAGAGGTTAATGAATATTGATGTAATGTTATGCTGACCAACTTTTGTCTCTTGGTTCTGCAATTTCACCATGATTGTTTGATCAATGTACATTGAATTGCTTATTTCTCCTTCAACCTTCTTTCACAATGAGTTCATACTAGCCTGAGGATCCTAAGGTTTTCTAAATTTAATATGTTATTAAAGTAGGTAATTAGACCAAATTCAATCCTTAGAAACTTCCATTAATGCACCAAAAGCAGTGGGTTCCAAATAATTCCTGGTATCTTTTGCTGATGTATTTCTAAATTTGGAATGTATTCACTTGTATATTTTATATTGTATTTCATTGTACCCCGACAAAGATGTTTGTTCCTCCGATCGGGAGATTCATTAATATAATAAAGTCACGTAAAGTCATTGAGGTTAACCCTCCATTGTAAGTCAAGGAAATAGTCATCATAGTTGAGGGGTATTAAGGTTATTAGACTCTCCTACTGAGGTCGACCCTGTACAGTAATTTTCAAGTGGAAAATAAGTATAAAAAGAAAGTGAAACTCTCGATTTGTCACACACACTCACTCAACTATAGTGCATGAGAGAGAGAAGATGAACTCGCACAATTGAGAGAGAGAACAACCGTTGGAGATCACCTTTTTGTTTTTGGGTTTTAATTTTTCTATTGGTGCTCATTCTATCTCTGAGGAAGTTGTGGGGTTTTCTCCTTTATGGTTTCCCCGAGGAAAACTCTTTGTGTCTCTTGTTTCTTGTGATTATTGATGTGCATGTTATTATCTCAAATAAAATCCTAGATCATATTGAGTAAATGATAAAAATATAACATGGTATCAGAGCTAACCTAAGAAGAAGACATTGTGCAGCTGCAGAAGCTAGGGATTCTTAATTTTTGGGTCTCTCTCCACATATCATCAGCAAAAAGAGGCTAGGATAACTTTCCATTGAAGGGTGCACCTTTCTATCGAAGCAGAATCTGATCCCGAGCATTTTTCAGTTTTTGACCTGTCATTGCTGTGGGAACTTAGGGATTTTCACAGAAGATGAATTTTTGAGTGAGCCCAACATAGGATTTCTCTCCTCCACAAAATCGAAATTTAGAGACCAAGATCAAAGTTTTTGGATGGGTAAAACTCTGGGAAAGTAAAACCCTAATTTGACCCTGGACAAGAAAATCAGCTCCAGGTCTAGTTCAGGAATCTCAGATTGGTAAGATATAAATATCTTGTATTTCCATCTAAGGTTCTCATTAAAATATGAATCAGAGAAGTTTCACTGTACAACTAAAATACAGCTGCAATGGCAGCTAATGGAAATTAGGGTTTCATGCCTGAAAAACCCTAAAATACTAAAACTAGTAGTTTTGGTACATTCGCTATATATAGAAATTGGAGAAGTCTTAGGAGCTGAAACATTTACAGGCATAATATAAATTTGTTATGTACCTAGTGTAAAATTTTCAGCCTCATATTCTCTATATTCAGGGAGATATGATTCCTCCAAATTAGGGATCTAGCCTCTCTCGGGATTCATCCCTAAACATGACACCTTGGGATAATTACTATATCTCAGGATAGGAAGGTCCAAATGAAATTTCACAAGATGTTCCAGATAGGAAACAAAAATTGATTTCTGTGGCAAAAGTTTCAGACCTCGAAGGTGAAGCAGTGACATGTGGTAGTCTGTACAAGTTCTCTATGCTGAATAGTCCTGAAATAAGTCACCTTGGGAAACATATCATAAGTCCAGATTGGTTTCCAATTATTCTCAAACCTGTAGTGTTGGAAAGAGGACAGACGAGTCTACCTCAGCAAAAAATTTTAGACCTAGAGGAGCAGTACTTTTAGAGATACCACAAAAACAATATCAGGAAATTCTGCAAAAGGAAAATGAAGAAAACTAGGGCATCAGTTATTTGCAGTTCTGATCACAGTTTTGGGAAAATGAGTATGCTGCTTTGCTCACCTTCAAGAGGCACATCTTTCTATGCAATAAGATCTGAAAGATTCCAAGTTTTGAAAATTATGGTTTCTCTGACAAACCCTATATCATCCAGCCCTAGAACCAGGACGGACACCTCACATCGGTAAGATCTAATATTTTTCTATTTACATTTGAGGTTCTCATTTAAAAATGACTAATCATACCAGCTTGATGACAATCTTGGTGAAGCTGACAAACTCCAAGTATGGAAGTATAGGAACTCCATGATCCTTGAATAAATTGACCTAGATCAGTATTTCAGTAAGGAAGTTCTAAGAACCAGAGGGAGATGAGGCTAAGGATAGAGCCAAGAGAATCATTGTAGATTATATTAAAAATCATCTCATCCCTCATGTGTCATCCTTGAAGACACCAAATGGAAGTGTTTGATGCTATGAAGAAGCAATCAAAGAAGAATAAGATATTGTTATAACCACCTTCAATGACCTCCCAGCATCATGGGATTCATTCATTTGAGGAATGTATTCCAAAAGGAAGTGATTACCTTCAATAGACTCTAGGAAGAGAGCACATAAGAAGAAGCTCGACTCATAATAATAGAAGAGAAGATGGGAGCAACTAAAGATCAAGCACTCATGATTCAAAGAATATCCCTCAAGTAATGAGGAATATGAAGAACTCAATTCTTGAAGAACCTCTTATCCATCTTAGCATTTGGATAAGAAATGATGATATTATGAATGAAGAAGATGATGAAGCTGAAAGAAGGAGTCTACCCATGAAACAAATAAAGATAAGTGTTCAATTGTCATTTCATGATATTGTTTGGTTATGCATTTGTTTATATTCAGTTGATGTGTTATGCATGATAGAATGTTTGCAGTAATGACATTATACTACTAATATGCATGTGATGGGTAAGTAGCTCATGGTTCTATACAACTCTCCATTGCTACTTATCTAGAATGAAACCTCTTTGCTGACATATTGGATTAGTGCACAATCTCAATGATGTCATGGTAGAGATGGAATGCATCTAGAAAGTTTCCATGAGATATGGATGAATGTTGTATTGGCTAAAATAGTTGCATGATTATATATTTATGCATAAGAATTTTCCATTATAAATATGCATTATGAAATGTTTCTAACCATACAACTGGTGCATTTGACTTGTAGGAAAGATTGCATACAATCGCCTACAAGAAAATAAGGACGAGAATTGTTCCAAAGAACAAGTGATGACAGTTGAAGATTCACTCTAATAATCAAAAATGAAGAATGATGACTAGAATGCAATGTCAAAGACCTGAAGGGAAGTCTGTAGTATCTTCCATATGGATCTACAAGATCCAGCATGCAGTAGATGGAAACATCGTGGGATACAAGGAAAGATTTGTAGCACGAGGATTCTCATAGACAGAAGGCATAGACTATGAAGAGACATTTGCAGCCACTAGAATTTGAGACACATGACAGTCAGACTCATGTGTGCAAATTAAAGAAGGCCTTGTATGAGCTCAGAAGGCACCCATGGGATAACACATAAATGAGGAGCTTGGAGATCACCTAGAGTAATGAATATCTTAACCTTTGCTACAAGGTTGAATATGAAAGCCTATAGAGGATGACAAGCTCACAGATGGGCGCAAGAAGAACTTTTGAAAAGGTTCAAGATAAAGGATCTTGGTATCTAGTGACCCTAGATGGATACATAGAATATTAGTAGCAGAGGAAGCTACTTGTCACTCCTGTATAGAATGTTTCAATACATAGAGTACGAAAACCAGAGGGAGAATGATGCTCCACTTCAGACGGAGTGACTGCAAAAGATCTTGAGGTTCAACATGGTACGACATGATGAACAACTTACTGATGGCTATAGGATTTACTGAGAGTAAAGCAGATTCCAACCTTTACATCAAGGTTGAAGGTGGAATACTAGTGATTTTCTTGTTATATGTCGATGGCTTGTCCTTGGAAGGAAAAGAGAAACTCATTAAAGTTACAAGAAGGAGACTTGTTGTCGTGTTCAAGATGAAGAACTTGGGTATGATGCACTACTTTCTAGGCATGGAGGTGTGGCAGAGTGTGGATGGGATCTCCCTTTGACAAGGCAAGTATGCAGTGGAGATCCTGAAGAGGTTCGGGATGATGGACTGCAAAGGCCATGGCCACACATATGGCATTGAACATGAAGTTATTGAGTGATGCTTCATCAGAGATGGTCGATGCCACAATGTATCATCAAATGATTTGTTCATTGATGTTCCCGACAAATATGAGACCAGACATATGCTTTGCTGTGAACAACCTGAGCCAATTCCTAATGATTTCCAAGCATGCAGTGAGGTACCTGAAGGGTACAGTTGACTATGGGCTCAAATATGAAGCAAATCAGAAGATTAACCTAGAGGTTTATGTGGATTTAGATTGGGCGGGAAGTGCCATTGATAGGAAGATCACTTTGGGGTGCTACTTCAGTATGTTATTAGGTGTGATCTCTTGGTTTAGCAGAAATCAGTCCTGCGTGGAACTGAGTACAGTTGAAGCAGAGTATGTCACAACTTATTCGGCTAGTTGTGAGGCAGTGTGGCCTAGGAAGCTACTATCCGATTTGTTTGATCTCCAATTGGATGCTACTTGTATATATTGTGACAACTAGAGTTGTGTGAAGTTGTCGGAGAACCCAGTGTTCCATGACAAGTCGAAGCATATCTAGATCAAATATAACTATATCAGGGATATGGTGTAGAGAGGAGGAATGAAGCTCCAGTTTGTGATCCATATCGAGATCTCTTGAAAGAGGGAGTTCTAGCATAACCAGTGAGATAGGTTGTCTGAGCATAAGATCTTGGTGAAGCTCATAGGTTTCTCAGACGTAAACAATACTATAGGTTTTCCTCGGATGTAATCAGTCCTGGTGAAGCTCGCTGGTTATCCTTGGATGTAATCATCCCTGATGTGATTCTATGCTAGAAATGATGAGAGTGAAGTTTGAGTACTTCATAAGAGAAGCTTGGTGTTCATCAGATTGAGTTTCCTTCCAAGGGGACGTGATGAGTCCGGAAGCCTTTCTGACATGGTGGTAGAATTGGTTCCTTCCATGGTCAGATGTAAGTGCTGAGCCTTTCTGACATGGTGGAAAGATTGGTTCCTCCCATGGTCAGATGTAAGTGTCGTGCCTTTCTGACATGGTGGTAGGATTGGTTCCTCCCATGGTCAAATGTAAGTGCCGTGCCTTTCTGACATGGTGGCAGGATTGGTTCCTCCCATGGTCAGATGTAAGTGTTGTACCTTTCTGACATGGTGGCATGATTGGTTCCTCCCATGGTCAGATGTAAGTGCTGTGCCTTGCTGACATGGTGGCAGGATTGGTTCCTCCCATGGTCAGATGTAAGTGCCATGCCTTTCTAACATAGTGGAAGGATTGGTTCCTCCCATGGTCAGATGTAAGTGCTATGCCTTTCCAACATGGTGGCAGGATTGGTTCCTCCCATTGTCATATGTAAGTTCTGTGCCTTTCTGACATGGCGGTAGGGTTGGTTCCTCACATGGTTAGATGTAAGTGTTGTGCATTTCTAACATGATGGAAGGATTGGTTCCTCCCATGGTCAGATATAAGTGCTGAATATGTGAAGACCTACATGCAGGCTAGGCCTACATCTAGTAAGGTTGGCTCTATAGAACTTCCTATGATGAGTAGAAGCGAGAGATAGAACCATTTTCTTGAGATAGCGGAATCATGTTTGATGATGATCCATCTTTGATGATGATATAGCTTTGATGATGATCCAATAATGAAGACTTGTGCTGATGAACTGTGTCAAGAGAATACCTTCCTAGTTAAGAGGGAGTGTTGATGTATTTGTAACTTCGGAATTCACTTGTATATTTTATATTGTATTTCATTGTACCCCGATAGAGATGTTTGTTCTTCCGATTGGGAGAGTCATTAATATAATAAATTCATGTAAATTCATTGAGGTTAACCCTCCATTGTAAGTCGGGGCAATAATCCCCATAGTTGAGGGGTATTAGGGTTATTAGACTCTCCTAGTGAGCTCGGCCATGTAGAGTAATTGTCAAGTGGAAAATAAGTATAAATAGAGAGTGAGACTCTCTATTTGTCACACACACACACTCAAATGTAGGGCATGATTGAGAGAAGAGGAGCTCGCACAAGTGAGAGAAAGAAAAGCTATCAAAGATCATATTTGTGGTTTTGGTTTTTACTTTTGCTATTGGTGCTCATTCTATCTTTGAGGAAGTTGCGGGTTTTTCTCCTTTATGGTTTCCCCAAGGAAAACTCTTTGTGTCTCTTGTCTCTTGTGATTACTGCTGTGCATGTTATTCTCTCATATAAGATCCTAGATCATATTGATTAAATGATAAAAATCTAACATCTTTGCCTTGATCCCTATAGATGTTGTCCAGAGAAGTCTAGGCAGGTATGATGCACCCAGAGAATGTGCACATGTCGAAGTGGAGAGTGGTTGAATTGGTTTGAGTTCGAATTGTTTTTTTTTTCTCAGGTAAATTGAAGAATTCTAAAGAATTATGTTGCTCCTTGAAGTTGCAAGATGGAGAATTCAACAACCTTGACACCCAGGATCCTCACACCCTTCATCTATCTTGATTGCAGGGATGATATGCATATAATGTTGTGCGAAAAAGGTTTGTACATGGTTGCCATGGGAAAGGAGGTTAAACCCTAGTAGCCTCTTGATAAATCAAAGTATCTGAACAAGTTGGATGAAGCATTTGACTTCATGTGCACTCATATCTCCAAGGATTTACTCTTTCATATTGATGGATTAAAAATTCTAAGGGAAGTATGGAAGAAGCTTGAATCCCTACTTGGAAAGAAGGATGAGCTGAGAGGCCATACTCTGGAGAATTAGTTGATTTCTCTTCAGGCCATAAACTTGGAAACCATCCATAAATTCTTCTCAAAATTTAAATCCCTTTGCATGCAGTGTAAGTAGTGTGGGATTGACAAGAAGGATGAGAAACTGGTTCTCTCAATTATGACCAAACTTGGCCAAGAATTATCAGTGTTTGTATCCACCTTTCACTTCGGGAGACTAACAACTCCTAATTGGTTAATTCCTTCACAAAATATCTTATTCAGGAACAAGATAAGTTGATACAGATGGGAGCCCTCAAAGCCTCCAAAAATTAGGCTCTCTTAGCTCAGGAGACTAAAAATGTGCAAACAAAGGGGAAACAGAAAGGCAAGGAAAATAAGAACACCGATTTCAATCCTAAGGAGAAGTAGAATCCTTCAGAAGGAGCCTTGGGTTCCAAGAAGGAAAAGCACAAAATTTTTGACAAGGCCAAGTGCTCATACTGCAAGAGAGGGAATCATCCAGAGAACCTATGTATGAAGAAAACCATATACCAAATGTCTAGACTCGAACATAAAATTATTGCCCTTTGTGAAGTTGTAAGGAAGCATGATCCTGGAAATACGACCGAAGATAATGAGAGATTCCATGCTTTGAAGGCAAGATTTTCTTAGTCACAATATTTTTTGATTGATTCTGGAACCTCCAACCACATGGTGGAATCCAAGGAATCATTCTCTTCTCCGAATATCTCTGGTGGACCAAGAATTCACATGGGAGATGACTCTCAAATCCCAGATGTTGAGAAAGTTTCAATCGAATTTGAGCATGGAGTGTTGAAGAATGTCCTCTATGTGCACTCCCTGGAAGAAACTATGTTTTCTGTATACTAGATGTCCCATACTCGCTCACCTGAGCGAGTCACACATGATCCCGACTCAATGGAGATATCTGAAATTTCTACTAGGAATCTGACAGTGAAAAGAGTTGTAAATCATGTCTTCAAGGAATATGAATTTTCTCACTTTCTTCCTAACTCATATCCAAGTTCCCTATTGACTCATGCTAATGGTACAAGTAGGATTTGGCAAGAAATATTTGGCCATCTCAATCTCAATTATCTCCAGTAGCTACACAACGAAAAAATGGTTGAGGGATTTCATCTCATCAAGTCCTTTTAAGGTGTCTGTAATGGTTACTTGGTAGGTAAGCACCCAGAGCAAAGGCATGAGGTTGGGAAGGAAAGAAGAGTTGTTTATGCACTTAATTTGGTTCACACTGATGTATCTAGACCAATTCCTAAAACATCTATGAATGGATCCAGATATTTTCTAACCTTCCTTGATGACTACTCAAGGTATTGTTGGATATAATTTCTCAAGTAGAATTTTGAGGTGTTTGAAACCTTTAAAAATTTCAAAGCCTTAGCTGAGAACACTCTTGGGAAGAATATCAAAGCACTCAAATTAGATAATGGAGGAGAGTACATCAAAAGAGAATTCCAGCAGCTATGTCTTCAGCAAGTATTCAAATGTAACACTCAGTCCCATACACACCACAACAAAATGGTGTATATGAGAGGAAGAACGTATATTTGAAAGATATGGCTACATGCCTTCTTGAAGAAATAAATCTTCCATTATATATGTGGGATGAAGAGATCCAATCTGCTTCGTACATCTAGAATAGAGTGCCCCATAAGTCAGTGGTTGGGTTCACTCCATTCGAAGCATTAATGGGACATAAGCCCAATGTCTCACATTTGAAGGTTTTTGTATCTAAAGCATGGACCATAATTCCAACTGACAAGAGGAAATCCTTCCAACCTCAAATTAGTGAATGCATGCTGCTAGGATATGCAGATGATGCAAAGGATACAAACTCGTGGAGATTGCAACCAAAAAATTATTCATAGAGCGAAGTGTCAATTTCAATGAAGATCCACTGCATGATCTACAACCAACTGAAGAGGAAGGTATCATTACTCAATCAATTCCATTTTCCTATGACGATGTCTTAACTAATATTTAAGATTCAGAGTCCTAAGATGAGGATCAAGATGATCCTAAGCTTGATATTGAGAATGAAGCTTAACCAAATCCGGATCAAGCACCTATTCCCAACCCAAGGCCCAAATGGGTCCAAAATCTCATTGAAGTTGTTGGGAATAATTTTGGGGATCCAGATGATAGAAGAAGAACAATATCTCAATATCAGGATGAAATCCTTGCACTCTTCCACACAGTTCCACTTCTCCCAGAGAGGTACTTCATGATGATGGGATCTAATCCTTAGTGCTACAGAGAGGCTTGCCATGATCCAATATGGAAAGAAGCCATGGATGATGAGTATGATTTGCTACAAGGAAACACGATTTGAGATCTTGTCTCCTTGCCTCTTGGGAGGAAGCTAGTTTAGTGCAAATGGATCTAAAAGATCAAACTAGAAGCAGATGGATCCACTACCAAGTGCAAGGCTTGGTTAGTGACAAAGGGGTACTCACAAGTCCCCCTTTGCTTCGATTGAAACAATGGATTCCATGATCCTAGTTTTGTCCATTGTAGCTTCAGAGAGGTGGGAGGTACATCACATGGATTTAAAGTGTGCCTTCCTCCATGGTGACCTAGAAGAGGAGATCTACATGAGACATCCTAAGGGGTACACTAAAGATTCATCCTTGGTTTACAAACTAAGGAAATTTATGTATGGGATCAAGCAAGCCCCGAGGGCATGATATTCCAAGATGGATTCCTTCCTAATGTCACAAAAAATCAAGAGGTGCAAGGCTGACTACAATGTCTACATGCTACATAAAGGAGGTTACTTACTATTGATTGTTCTATATGTGGATGACTTGATCATTACTAGTGACTTAGTTGCTCGATTGAGGGATATGAAGTCATCTTTGAGCAAGGAATTCTCCATGACTGATATAGGGATGCTTAGGGAGTTTATTGGCCTTGAAGTGAATAAAAAAGCTTCAAGGTTCATCATTACACAATCCAAATACATAGGATAGAGCCAAGAGAATCATTGTAGATTATATTAAAAATCGTCTCATCCCTCATGTGTCATCCTTGAAGACACCAAAAGGAAGTGTTCGATGCTATGATGAAGAAATCAAAGAAGAATAAGATATTGTTATAACCACCTTCAATGACCTCCCAGCATCATGGGATTCATTCATTCAAGGAATGTATGCCAGAAGGAATTGATTACCTTCAGTAGAATCTGGGAAGAGAGCACATAAGAAGAAGCTCGACTCATAATAATACAAGAGAAGATGGGAGAAACTAAAGATCAAGCACTCATGATTCAAAGAAGATCCCTCATGCGATGAGGAATATGAAGAACTCAATTCTTGAAGAACCTCTTATCCATCTTAGCATTTGGATAAGAAATGATGATGTTATGAATGAAGAAGATGATGAATCTGAAAGAAGGAGTCTACCCATGAAACAAATAAAGATAAGTGTTCAATTGTCATTTCATGATATTGTTTGGTTATGCATTTGTTTATATTCAATTGATGTGTTATGCATGATAGAATGTTTGCATTAATGACATTATACTACTAATATGCATGTGATGGGTAAGTAGCTCATGGTTCTATACAACTCTCCATTGCTACTTATCTAGAATGAAACCTCTTTGCTGACATATTGGATTAGTGCACAATCTCAATGATGTCATGGTAGAGATGGAATGCATCTAGAAAGTTTCCATGAGATATGGATGAATGTTGTATTGGATAAAATAGTTGCATGATTATATATTTATGCATAAGAATTTTCCATTATAAATATGCATTATTAAATGTTTCTAACCATACAAGTGGTGCATTTGACTTGTAGGAAAGATCGCGTACAATCGCCTAGAAGAAAATAAGGACGAGACTTGTTCCAAAGAACAAGTGATGACAGTTGAAGATTCACTCTAATAATCCAAAATGAATAATGATGACTAGAATGCAATGTCGAAGACCTGAAGGGAAGTCTACAGTATCTTCCATATGGATCTACAAGATCCAGCATGTAGTAGACAGCAACATCGTGGGATACAAGGAAAGATTTGTAGCACGGGGATTCTCATAGAAAGAAGGCATAGACTATGAAGAGACATTTGCAGCCACTAGAATTCGAGACACATGGCAGTTAGAATCATGTGTGCAAATTAAAGAAGGCCTTGTATGAGCTCAGAAGGCACCCATGGAATAACACATAAATGAGGAGCTTGGAGATCACCTAGAGTAATGAATATCTTAACCTTTGCTACAAGGTTGAATATGAAAGCCTATAGAGGATGACAAGCTCACAGATGGGTGCGAGAAGAAATTTTGAAAAGGTTCAAGATAGAGGATCTTGGTATCTAGTGACCCTAGATGGATACATAGAATATTAGTAGTAGAGGAAGCTACTTGTCACTCATGTACAGAATGTTTCAATACATAGAGTACAAAAACCGGAGGGAGAATGATGCTTCACTTCAAATGGAGTGACTGCAGAAGATCTTGAGGTTCAACATGGTACAACAGGATGAACAACTTACTGATGGCTCTAGGATTTACTGAGAGTAAAGTGGATTCCAAACTTTACATCAAGGTTGAAGGTGGAATACCAGTGATTTTATTGTTATATGTCGATGACTTGTCCCTGGAAGGAAAAGAGAAACTCATTAAAGTTGCATAAAAGACTTGTTGCCGTGTTCAAGATGAAGAACTTGGGTATGATGCACTACTTTCTAGGCATGGAGGTGTGGCAAAGTGCGGATGGGATCTCCCTTTGACGAGGTAAGTATGCAGTGGAGATCCTAAAGAGGTTCGGGATGATGGAATGCAAAGGCCATGGCCACACCTATGGCATTGAACCTGAAGTTATTGAGTGATGCTTCATCAAAGACGGTCGATGCCACAATGTATCATCAGATGATTTGTTCATTGATGTTCCCAACAAATATGAGACCAGATATATGCTTTGCTGTGAACAACCTGAGCCAGTTGCTAACGATTTCCAAGCATGCAGTGAGGTACCTGAAGGGTACAGTTGACTATGGGCTCAAATATGAAGTGAATCAGAAGATTAACTTGGAGGGTTATGTGGATTCATATTGGGAAGGAAGTGCCATTGGTAGGAAGAGAAATTTGGGGTGCTACTTCAGTATGTTATTAGGTGTGATCTCTTGGTTTAGCAATAATTAGTCCTACGTGGCACTGAGTACAGCCGAAGCAAAGTATGTCACAACTTATTCGGCTAGTTGTGAGGCAGTGTGGCCTAGGAAGCTACTATCCGATTTGTTTGATCTCCAATTGGATGCTACTTGTATATATTGTGACAACCAGAGTTGTGTGAAGTTATCGGAGAACCAGATGTTCCATGACAAGTCGAAGCATATCGAGATCAAATATAACTATATCAGGGATATGGTGCAGAGAGGAGGAATGAAGCTCCAATTTGTGATCCATATCAAGATCTCTCGAAAGAGGGAGTTCTAGCATAACCAGTGAGATAGTTTGTCTGAGCATAAGATCTTGGTGAATCTCGTAGGTTTCTCAGACGTAAACAATACTATAGGTTTTCCTTAGATGTAATCAGTCCTGGTGAAGCTCGTTGGTTATCCTTGGATGTAATCATCCCTGATGTGATTCTATGCTAGAAATGGTGAGAGTGAAGTTTGAGTACTTCATAAGAGAAGCTTGGTGTTCATGAGATCGAGGTTACTTCCAAGGGGAAGTGATGAGTCCGGAAGCCTTTCTGACACGGTGGCAGAATTGGTTCCTTCCATGGTCAAATCTAAGTGATGAGCCTTTCTGACATGGTGGAAGGATTGGTTCCTCCCATGGTCAAATGTAAGTGTCATGCATTTCTGACATGGTGGTACGATTGGTTCCTCCCATTGTCAGATGTAAGTGTCGTGCCTTTCTCACATGGTGGTAGGATTGGTTCCTCCCATGATCAGATGTAAGTGTTGTGCCTTTCTGACATGGTGGCAGGATTGGTTCCTCCCATGGTCAGATGTAAGTGCTATGCCTTGCTGACATTGTGGCAGCATTGGTTCCTCCCATGGTAAGATGTAAGTACTGTACCTTTCTGACATAGTGAAAGGATTGGTTCCTCCCATGGTCAGATGTAAGTGCTATGCCTTTCTAACATGGTGGCAAGATTGGTTCCTCCCATTGTCATATGTAAGTTCTGTGCCTTTCTGACATGGTGGTAGGGTTGGTTCCTCCCATGTTTAGATGTAAGTGTTGTGCCTTTCTAACATTATGGAAGGATTGGTTCCTCCCATGGTTAGATATAAGTGTTGAATATGTGAAGACCTACGTGGAGGCTAGGCCTACATCTGGTAAGCTTGGCTCTATAGAACTTCCTCTAATGAGTAGAAGCGAGAGATAGAACCATTTGATCAATATAGCAGAATCGTGTTTGATGATGATCTATCTTTGATGATGATATAGCTTTGATGATGATCCAATAATGAAGACTTGTGCTAATGAACTATGTCAAGAGAATACCTTCCTAGCTAAGAGGGAGTGTTGATGTATTTGTAACTTCGGAATGTATTCACTTGTATATTTTATATTGTATTTCATTGTACCTTGACAGAGATGTTTGTTCCTCCGATCGGGAGAGTCATTAATATAATAAAGTCATGTAAATTCATTGAGTTTAACCCTCCATTGCAAGTCAGGGCAATAATCCCCATAGTTGAGGGGTATTAGGGTTATTAGACTCTCCTAGTGAGCCCGGCCATGTAGAGTAATTGTCAAGTGGAAAATAAGTATAAATAGAGAGTGAGACTCTCTATTTGTCACACACACACACTCAAATGTAGCGCATGAGTGAGAGAAGAGGAGCTCGCACAAGTGAGAGAAAGAAAAGCTGTCAGAGATCATATTTGTGGTTTTGGGTTTTACTTTTGCTATTGGTGCTCATTCTATCTTTGAGGAAGTTGCGGGGTTTTCTCCTTTAGGGTTTCCCCAAGGAAAAATCTTTATGTCTATTGTCTCTTGTGATTATTGTTGTGCATGTTATTCTCTCATATAAGATCCTAGATCATATTGATTAAATGATAAAAATCTAACATCTTTTCCTTGATCCATATAGATGTTGTCCAGAGAAGTCTAGCCATGTATGATGCACCCAGAGAATGTGCACATGTCGAAGTGGAGAGTGGTTGAATTGGTTTGACTTCGAATTGTTTTTTTTTTCAGGTAAATCAAAGAATTCTGAAGAATTATGTTGCTCCTTGAAGTTGCAAGATGGAGAATTCAACAACCTTGACACCCAAGATCCTCACACCCTTCATCTATCTTGATTGCAGGGATGATATGCATATAATGTTGTGTGAAGAAGGTTTGTACATTGTTACCATGGGAAAGGAGGTTAAACCCTAGTAGCCGCTTGATAAATCAAAGTATCTGAACAAGTTGGATGAAGCATTTGACTTCATCTGCATTCATATCTCCGAGTTACTCTTTCATATTGACGGATTAAAAAGTCTAAGGGAAGTATGGCAGAAGCTCGAATCCCTATTTGGAAAGAAGGATGAGCTGAGAGGCCATACTCTGGAGAATTAGTTGATTTCTCTTTAGGCCATAAACTTCGAAACCATCCATAAATTCTTCTCAAAATTTAAATCCCTTTGCATGCAGTGTAAGTAGTGTGGGTTTGACAAGAAGGATGAGAAACTAGTTCTCTCAATTATGACCAAACTTGGCCCAGAATTATCGGTGTTCGTATCCACCTTTCACTTCGGGAGACTAACAACTCCTAATTGGTTAATTCCATCCCTTGATTCCTTTTAAAAATCTCTTATTCAGGAACAAGATAAGTTGATATAGATGGGAGCCCTCAAAGCCTCCAAAAATTAGGCTCTCTTAGCTCGGGAGACTAAAAATGTGCAAACAAAGGGGAAACAGAAAAGCAAGGAAAATAAGAACACTGATTTCAACCCTAAGGAAAAGTAGAATCCTTCAGAAGGAGCCTTGGGTTCCAAGAAGGACAAGCACAAAATTTTTGACAAGGCTAAGTGCTCATACTGTAAGAGAGGGAATCATCCAGAGAACCTATGTATTAAGAAAACCATATACCAAATGTCTAGACTCGAACATAAAAATATTGCCCTTCGTGAAGTTGTAAGGAAGCATTATCCTGGAAAGAAGACCGAAGATAATGAGAGATTCCATGCTCTGAAGGCAATATTTTCTCAGTCACAATATTTTCTGATTGATTTTGGAACCTCCAACCACATGGTGGAATCCAAGGAATCATTCTCTTCTCTGGATATCTCTGGTGGACCAAGAATTCACATTGGAGATGACTATCAAATCCCAAATTTTGAGAAAGTTTCAATCAAATTTGAGCATGGAGTGTTGAAGAATGTCCTCTATGTGCACTCCTTGGAAGAATCTATGTTTCCTGTATACTAGATGTCCCATACTCGCTCACCCGAGCGAGTCACACATGATCCCGACTCAATGGAGATATTTGAAATTTCTACTAGGAATTTGACAGTGAAAAGAGCTGTAAATCATTCCTTCAAGGAATATGAATTTTCTCACTTTCTTCCTAACTCATATCCAAGTTCCCTATTGACTCATGCTAATGGTACAAGAAAGATTTGGCATGAAATATTTGGCCATCTGAATCTTAATTATCTGCAGTAGCTACACAATGAAAAAATGGTTGAGGGATTTCATTTCATCAAGTCCTTTGAAGGTGTTTGTAATGGTTACTTGGTAGATAAACACCGAGAGCAAAGGTATGAGGTTAGGAAGGAAAAAAGAGTTGTTTATGCACTTAATTTGGTTCACAGTGATGTATCTAGACCAATTCCTAAAACATCTATGAATGGATCCAGATATTTTCTAACCTTCCTTGATGACTACTCAAGGTATTGTTGGATATACTTTCTCAAGTAGAAGTCTGAGGTGTTTGACACCTTTAAAATTTTCAAAGCCTTAGCTGAGAACACTCTTGGGAAGAATATCAAAGCACTCAAAGTAGATAATGGAGGAGAGTATATCAAAAGAGAATTCCAGCATCTATGTCTTCAGCAGGTATTCAAATGCAACACTCAGTCCCATACACACCACAACAAAATGGTGTATCTGAGAGGAAGAACATATATTTGAAAGATATGGCTACATGCCTTCTTAAAGAAAGAAATATTCCATTATATATGTGGGATGAAGAGATCCAATCTGCTTCGTACATCTAGAACAGAGTGCCCCACAAGTCAGTGGTTGGGTTCACTCCATTCGAAGCATTAATGGGACATAAGCCCAATGTCTCACATTTGAAGGTTTTTGTATCTAAAGCATGGACCATAATTCCAACTGACAAGAGGAAATCCTTCCAACCTCAAATTAGTGAATGCATACTACTAGGATATGCAGATGATGCAAAGGATACAAACTCGTGGAGATTGCAACCAAAAAATTATTCATAGAGCGAAGTGTCAATTTCAATGAAGATCCACTGCATGATCTACAACCAACTGAAGAGGAAGGTATCATTAATCAATCAATTCCATTTTCCTATAATGATGTCTTAACTAAAATTTAAGATTCAGAGTCCTAAGATGAGGATCAAGATGATCCTAAGCTTGATATTGAGAATGAAGCTTAACCAAATCCAGATCAAGCACCTATTCCCAGCCCAAGGCCCAAATGGGTCCAAAATCTCATTGAAGTTGTTGGGAATAATGTTGGGGATCCAGATGATAGAAGAAGAACAATATCTCAATATCAGGATGAAATCCTTACACTCTTCCATACAGTTCCACTTCTCCCAGAGAGGTACTTCATGATGATGGGATCTGATCCTTAGTTCTATAGAGAGGCTTGCCATGATCCAATATGGCAAGAAGCCATGGATGATGAGTATGATTTGCTACAAGGCAACACGACTTGAGATCTTGTCTCCTTGCCTCTTGGGAGGAAGCTAGTTTAGTGCAAATGGATCCAAAAGACCAAACTAGAAGCAGATGGATCCACTACCAAGTGCAAGGCTTGGTTAGTGGCAAAGGGGTACTCACAAGTCCATGGGATGGACTACAATGAGACATTTGCTTCAATTGAAACAATGGATTCCATGATCCTAGTTTTGGCCATTGTAGCTTCAGAGAGGTGGGAGGTACATCACATGGATTTAAAGTGTGCCTTCCTCCATGGTGACCTAGAAGATGAGATCTACATGAGACATCCTAAGGGGTACACTAAAGTTTCATCCTTGGTTTACAAACTAAGGAAATTTATGTATGGGATCAAGCAAGCCCCGAGGGCATGATATTCCAAGATGGATTCCTTCCTAATTTCACAAAAATTCAAGAGGTACAAGACTGAGTACAATGTCTACATGCTACATAAAGGAGGTTACTTACTATTGATTGTTCTATATGTGGATGACTTGATCATTACTAGTGACTCAGTTGCTTGATTGAGGGATATCAAGTCATCTTTGAGCAAGGAATTCTCCATGACTGATATAGGGATACTATGCAGTTTATTGGCCTTGAAGTGAATCAAAAAGCTTCGAGGTTCATCATTACACAATCCAAATACATAGGATATTTTCTTAAAATATTCGAGGTGATTGATTGTAAGAAAACACCTTTCCCCTTCTTATCTGGCATCAGGTTCGAAGAAGGTGGTTCCACACCACTAGTTGATAGTACAGTATAAAGACAACTAATTGGTAGTGTATTGTACTTCAAACATTTGAGGCCATATTTATCTTATGTTGTGAGTGTTGTTTCCAAATTCATGTAGGGGTCACATGAGCTACATTGGAAAGCAACAAAGCACATCTTGCATTATGTGCAAGGTACGAGAGAGTTTGGGATCCACTATTCTGCTGGTGCTCAACTAGATCTGATTTATTTTACTGATTCTGAATGGGATGGTGATAGTACTGATATGAAATATACATCAGGATTTGTGTTCATTTTAGGATCTGGACCAATCTGTTGGTCAAGCAATAAGCAAGTAGCTCTTTCTCTTTCTTCAGGTGAAGCAAAGTATAGGGGGGTTGTGAATGCATCTATTCAAGAGGTTTGGCTACATGGGATTCTGACAAATTTTGGAATTCACACTACTCCTTTAATATGCCTCTTATGTGATAATCAAGGTGCAATCAAGATATCCAGTGATCCAGTATAGAAGTAACGGACCAAGCACATTGAAGTACACATGCACTACATCTAGGAACTAGTGCATAGTAAGGACATCTTCTACATTACTGTCCTGCAGAGGAGAAGATTGCAGAAATATTCACCATATCTTTTACTGAAAATATATTTTTCTATCTCATATCTCTTCTTGGTGTTAAGGTTTGATTCAGTTATTGTTCCTGGTTTTTCCCGCTCATTTTGAGGGGGGGGGGTTCCCATGAGGTTTTCCTCATTTCCTCGGTTTATTGATTGATTTATTTTTTCATTAGATTGTATGGGTGACCTTTGGTATTAGTTTTCAGGGCCTAGGTTGTCCAAGTTTGTATTAAGGGGGGTGTTATGATTAATTATAATCCTCCCTTGGCCACCATAGTCTAAATGTCATTTTCTAGCTCAGGAGTATGTTTCCACTTCATTAGTGTCATGGGGGAGTTATCTGGGTCCTAAATACCACTTAATGCATAAGTCTGCATGATTATAGGAGCTCCAGAGGCCAATCCCTATAAATTGGGAACCCACACTGAGTCTTGGGAGTCCCACCATTAGTTCGCCCTAGGCTGTGTTGAATTATGCTCCGATGGGATTCAATTAGTTCATCTTTAGCTATCCTGGCCCCACATTTTCTTGATTTAAGGGATTTAGGCTCCTTTTCTCACATACCTTGGTTAGTTAACTGATTGTGAACTGATTCAGTTGTCTGAAGTTGCACTAGTGAGTATCCAATGGTGTTTTTCCATAGTCAGTGATCTCTGGAGTCAGTCCAAGTTGTGGAATTTGGATCACACCTAGTGGATTCAAATTTCCCTATTTATATTATCATTGTATTACACAGAGGTTAATGAATATTGATGTAATGTTATGCTGACCAATTTTTGTCTCTTCGTTGTCCAATTTCATCATGAATGTTTGATCAATGTACATTGAATTGCTTCTTTCTCCTTCAACCTTCTTTCATAGTCAGTTCATACAAGCCCAAGGATCTTAAGCTTTGCTAAATTTAACAAGAGAGGCGTACAAACCTCTCCTGCTTATTATTTATATAGTACCTTTTTTTTTCTTTTAATGAGGCGTTTATACCTATTAATCTTGTCTACTTTTAGGGATTCATCAATAGCTTCCTTAATTTCTCTTTTTGCAATTTTATACGGACTTTATCATACCAAGGGTTGGTAATTATATTTCCCTTTTTACACAACACTTCAATAGAGAAATTTTTAATTGAAGATTAGAGGATGGTAGAAAAATTATGATGTAGGTCTTCTAGATTCTCCTTACTTGAAAGAGGAAACAAATATTTTTTTAATTATGTAGAAAAATATCATCTTTATTTTTGTTGAAGATTAAGTACTTTTGGCTATGATATTTTTTTCCTATGAGACTTCTATGCATAACAAAATTGAGAGTTACAATTAAAGGTCTATGATCCAAGTCAAGTTCATGGTCATTTAATATATCAAAATTTATTATTTGGTTGTCTAAAGGGATATCAAATATTACATAATAAACTACATTACTTCCAAGCCCATGAATACAAGTAATTTGACTAGAATTGGACCATTACTAATTATTAAATATTGAGAACTACATAGCTTTATTAGCTCGGAACCAAATGAATTTTCCCTTAAATATTCAGAGCTTATTTTGTAGCTACTAGCTAAAAGAAGGTTTTGTCTAACCATAGAGGATTAGGTTTGGCATCATTTCTTAAGAGAATACGTTGACAACTTGTTGTTTGAGCATTAAATTCACCCATTAACAAGATATTTCATTCATTTCTTAAATTAGAAATGTCATGTTCTAAGCCATTATAAAGACAAGTTTTATCTAAATTATTTTTTATAAAAGTTTGAATTAATAGATGCAAAATAACACACACACATATATGTTTTTTAGTATTAATGTCTGTAATCTCCATCCAAATGTACCAGGTGAAAGGGTATTTCTTGTAAATCCTAAAGTGAGGGGATATGTTTTTCATAATGTAATAGGGTATGCCTCCAATGCCTCTATGAATATAGGATCTCTTATTCCATATCGATCATATGGGAAAGCCTTATGTGGTAGGGACCTTATATTCTTCATGCTCCCAAGTTTCAACTAACAATATAATATTAATTTCATTCGAAATCCAACTTAACTTGGGACCTTTGTTCCATGGTAATTCCCGAAAGTTCCAATAGAATATCTGGAACGTTCTAAATTCCTATTTATTATCCTTTTTTGGTAGCTATCCTCAATAGAAACTTTTATATTTCTAATTAAAGCTCATTTTCCTTTCTTCTGAACTTCTTTTACCTTTTGAGCCGCCTTTCTTGACTCAACGTGATCTTTTGGGGTGATATATCCATTTATAAATATTCTTGATCCTTTTAGAATCAAGTTTTTTACTAAGTATGTCAAATTTATGGTCATAAATATAACCTTAACTCGTATTAGCCTATATTTATTTTCAATTAGTTTTCCCAATTGTTTTGCTTCTGTGAGACAAGTAGTCTAAATTTGTAACGTATTATGTAGTTCATACTTGAATAGAGATAGTGTATCCTCTTCTGCCTCTTCCTTCAAACTCAACGTTATCAAGTTCAAGGCTCTTTTGTTACAACCATGGTTTAATTCTATTATCTTATTCATTTATGCTTTAAGGGCTTTGATATCCAATTTAACTTCTAGACTATTTAGATTTAGAGTGCTATTTATATTTTCTTTTAACTATTTAATCATGTTCTTCATCTTAAGATTTTCTAAGTTATCAACATCTCCTTGCTAGGTTAGTTGTTTTGTTTCTTGCCTTTGCTTTTCCATTTCTTGTAATCTAATCTCAATTGTCTACAACTTATTCTTCGGAACTATTATCTTATTGTCTGTTTTTTTTAATATTGTCTTCAAAGGATGGAAAATTATTATCAAGCATAATCTCTAATTATGTTTGAAGTTTAGCTTGTCTTTATTCCCTACATTCCTCTAATGACTCTATATATCCGTAAAGACTCTGTACGGTAACAGTTCTAGGTCTCCCTTTGATAATATTTCATAAATGTAGTGAATTGTTCATAATTGTGAAAAATGAGCAATAAATATGGACTAGAAGAAGGAAAAGGAACTTATGCACCTGGTTTAACTTCAAATCTATACTTTTGGATCTGCTTAGTGGTAGATTTGTTTGAATAATATCATTTTAGATCACATATTGTCTCAAATATCTATGGAAACCCTTGGAAATCATTCATAGCAACACTAATAAGTTTTAATAATATGACCTCATATCTCAATTGTAATAATGGTGACATTTTTGGGCATTTTTTAGGCCAACATTGATACCCATTGAAATTCGGAACCATGCATTCTAAGAGATTGCCAGGAATTTAACTTAGGAGGCACAATTCATCTTTGTGGAAATTAAAATTGGCCTTCACAGTTGCATGATAAATAAAGCATAAAAATATCTTCGTGCATACTACTACTTCCTCCTATATTCTAAGTTGTGTCTTGTGATGATTCCCCACTTTAAAGATATTTGGAGTCTGAAAATTCTCTTGCTTGCCCAAAATTTATAATGATCCGGACTCATTGTTCAGATCCTCTTAAGGTGTCATCTTCTACCAATTTATGCAACTAAATGGTTGCAAACATTTCAAGTCCTTTGGTTTGACACTACATTACTAAGAACTTCATAAGCTTGACTCTAGTTACTCTATCTACTATCAGTTTCAAAATATGGGGTATATTTCCAATAGCCACATGCACTACAAACTTAGAGTAAAAATTTCATATTACATAACATAGAAAAATATGAAATGAAAGGATGGCGAGATAGGCTATATTGGACAGACTCTCACCAACTTTGGCCTTCTTCGATTAACAAGTCTGTGTTGTGCATTGTTTTTTAATCCGTTGGATGCACTATTGTAAATGAATGATACACTTATATCATGTATTTGTCAAACATATATGCTATTTGTTGCTCTGGAAGTTGTGATCCCAGATGGGGACATTCTTTGGTCACATATCTAATGCATATTCATCTCCAAAATGCAGTATGACATTTCAGACACTCTACCCATGCATATTTGCTAAGAAATAAGATAGCTTAAGTATGTTCTAATGAATGGGATTCCCAAAAAAGGCTCCCAGTTGTTGGTTGAGATCTCTTCTTATTTAAAATTGCATGCTTGAGATGGATGAGAAAGAGATTGTGAATCATTTTGTATGCCACCCAAAAAAAATCTTGCAATACTAAAACTTCACCTTCCATCAAGTTTGAAGTAGCTTTAGCAAGACATTAACTTATGTATCTTAAATTCTATATAAGAGAATAACACTGAAAGTTTTGTGTGCTAAATTTAGTTTCTAGTGAGGGTGAAATTTTTGAAAGAAAAATTTAAATTTTACTTTAAGAACTTGATTAGAAGCTTCAAGATTTTATAGGATTTGGCCTATATTAAAATTTTCTTATCTGCTCTCTAGGTGGGTGCATCAAGTGTGTATGGTGCACTGTATCCAAACATATCCTATCCAATTTCTTGGATTGTATGTGGAATTTTTTTTGTTTCTTTTGTTTTCATTTGTGTGTTATTTTTATCTAAATTGTATCCCACCTGTAGCAAATCCAAAATTCCATAAACCACAGTTACATCCAACAAATAATTTGTTTATCCATATCCATGCAACATGACCCATTAGTAATTTGTTGATTCATGCAATTAGACTAGACGTAATATTTTGATCCATGCATTTCCTGATCTTGCAGTTCTTGGTGTTGGTGTTTTCACTCTTTACACATTTAACACTTTGTAAGTACATATGTTTAGATTTATTTGGTTTTATATGGTGTTTAGTCGATGATTTCACTGTTGGTCTTCCCAATATTAGAGAGTTGTCAGTGCATATATATGACTATTAGTAGCTAATTTCCAGTATCTTATAGCGCAACTAGCTTTTATTCGTATTTACTTAGTCATTAATATGTTATCATCTAGTAGTTTATTTAGTCATATATTCAGTCATTAATTGTGGCAATCAATGACTAATAAATCAACCAATCAATGACTAAGTTAAATATGACTAAGTTAGTCACGCTATAAGATAGTGGAAATTAGCTACTATTAGTCATCGATTCAAAAATAGTCATTTATATCTGAATTTTAGTCATTTTTTTAGTCATTAATTCATCATTTGTACTAGCGTAAGTATAACACCCCGGTTTTGACCCTGTTTGCATTAAAATTTATATGATGTATATATTGTAATTAATCATGGTGTGGAGCTAAAGGCAAAATCCCCACCATCGATTTAGTTGTTTTATGTTTCGGTGATTAAAAATCGTTGTTGATGGTATATCGTGCTAACTGGCACATATTAATTTTGGCATCATGTAAACATGCATTTTAATTAAAATAAAACCCAACCAGCTATGTCAATGAAACCATAATGAAAACGACATGATTTTCCTAAGGATAAGGAGGGAAATTATTTGACCTTTGGGGCCAATGGGGAAAATCCAAGTGTCAGTTGATAAACCCATTTAGTTTTCACCCACCCTTTTGAATTACTCGCCTATCCTTGTCTCAATCAACCAACTAACAAATTAAAAGCCTTTGATGTTAGTTGGGAAGTTATTGCTGGGAAGTGGTGTGTGGCAGGACTATCAGTCCTTGCCCACACACACACTCCACCAGGAGACTCATTCACCCTCACATGGGCAGGAAGAGACCATAGGACCCATTCTTCCATTTGGGGGCCATTCTCACACAGAGATGGCCATTCTTCTCCTCACGCACAGGTTTTGGAATTTCTCTCACACAGAGAGTTGGGGAGCCATTTTGGGAATTCTTGATTTTGTATTGTCCAAGTATATTTTCCTCACGTGGTCACTCAGTCCTCACGCATGCATACCTCGAGTGGTTCAGTCTTTCAATTTTGATTTTGGGTTGTGTGTGCAATTTCCTTTAATTTGTGGGTCTGTGTAACAAATCCATCTCCATGCTGAGAGTCTGTTGCATATGATTCCTCTCCCAATTTCGGGCTGTGTCTTTCCTCTTTGTTTCAGTGGAGAAATCGTGGCTATTGTTTACCCCATGAGTGTGGGTTCTTGCTGAGTTATTTTGGCCATGTTAGGGCCAAGAACAAATCTGAGATCGTTTTGCTCAGTCTGAGCTGTGTATCACCATTTTGGCTGCAGTGATGTTTCCTTTGTCTTCCCCAGAGTTGTGAATTGCTCGATTTTGTTGTGTGTATGTAGTGTTTGGTCCTTGGACTGTTTTGGAGTGGGAATGAAGGCTTGGTTTACTTGATAAACCTGGTGTGTTTGGGAGCCTCATAGACAGAGCTAGAGGGCTATATTTTTTCTCCACACCCCCTGAATAGCACTAGAAGGGAAGTCAGGGCCTGAGGGATTGTGTAGTAGAGAAGGGATTGATTCCTTGTGTTGTGTGTGTGTGGGTGTTCTAGAAGTCAGGCTAGTTTTGGTGCAAGTGTCCTTAGCCCTTCAATGAGCCCACCAGCTTAGCAGTCAGCTTTTCCCAGCTCCCTAATGGCCTAATAAACCCAACTACATTGGATTGGCTATGCACTATTGTGTATCTTTGGCTATGTGTGAGCCTGATTAGTTCCTTATTCCTTGGGGAATCATGCCCAGCTCAGGGGTGGCAGTGTTGCTGAGAGATTAAGGAGCACATTGGCCTATGGTTGGGTGGAATGTTGCAACGACATAGTTGGTTGCGGGGAGCTTCATTCAAAGATAAGTATTCTTGTCTATATCATCTCTGTAATTGTATTTATTGTTTAATGAATTACAATGAACATGCCGAATGATTGAATGTATGGTTTTGCTTCCACTGAATGGTAATGATGTATCCATGTTTTAGTTTCAAAGCATTTCAATTTTTTTTTATGTATATGTTCATGGGGCTAGTTTCCTAGATAGATGATGGTGTGGTAGCGTCCTCTTCGTAGGTCGGAGGGTTGGGGATGTTACAGTGTGGTATCAAAGCACAATTTGAAGCATGGTCCTTAATAGGCCATGAATAAGTAGTGACAGAGGCAGGGTTCATCTCTGCTGAGCATAGGCTAATAGAAAAAATTTCAGAAAATTTCAAAAATTTTCTAGGAAATATCGGATGACTTAGGCTGAAGTTCATCCGATACGTCGGATGACTTAGCCGGAATCCCATCTGATATGTCGGAGGTTTTTAAGCTGAAGCCCATCTGGTAAAGAAAACCACATAGAGAGAAATTTCAAAAATTGTCTAAGTTTGAAATTTTGTCAAGGGTCTAGGCTGAGAGGAGATGAGGGTCTCAGCTGGGAGGAGTCGATACATCGACTAACAACCCAATACCTAGCTGATAGAGAAAATGAAGAGGAAAATTTTGAAAAATTTTCTAAGGATCAAAATCATTGGAAGACATTTATTGAAGAAGATCCAAATCTCTTGGCTGGGAGGAGCCAGAGGTCTCAGCCATATGGAGCTGAGGTGTCGGCAAGGCTTGCTGGAAGGGAGCTGAAACGGCGGTGGAAAGAGGAAGAAGAAAAGAAAAATTCAAATTTTTTCTAAGTATAGGAAATCTTGGAAAGGAATAGAGGATCGGTCAGCTGAAGAGTCAGAAGACAGAGGAAGATCAATCCGAGGCGTCAAAAAGGAATAGAGGATCGGTCAGCCTAAGCATTGGAAAAGGGTAGAGGATCGATCAGCCGATGTGCATCAGAAGATAGATGACGATGGACCCGATATGGCATCGGAAGATAAATGAGGATGGATCTGATAAGGCATCGAAAAACAGATGAATATCGATCCATTGAGGTGTTGGAAGCGTTGTCAACTAGTGATCCAATACATCGGATGGCTAGTTGGGAAGGGATTCGATCTGATTAAAAAAAAAAAACTTTGAGTTTTTCAGTAGATTTTCAGGTGCTGAAAAGGTGAAAAATGGCAGCAATCTTATGCGCCAGATTGCAAGAAAATCAACTATTTACAAAAAAAAAAAAATGAGGGCACTGCCCTCGACCCGCCCTTGACCCTTGTCGTCCCCCTGAGAGAGTCATTCTTTGAGGAAGAAAATTCTGTGTTTTGGAAAAAGTTGTCATTATATGATTTTTCCAAGAGAAGGTAAGTAATTATGATTTGTATAAATGTTCTATAGCTAATAGTGGTGGTACTAACACATTTTGCAGAATCATAGTCACCTTCAAGGGCGGTATTCCAGGTAGTGCGGTTGTAAAGTAAGTTGTGGTTTAGCCATGAGAACCCATGATGGATATGATGCTTGGGATTCCTATGAGCGTGTGTGAGATGCCATGGGAGAAAATGTCTGAGTTGGAAATGATGACATAGAGTCTAATGGAAGGAGATTCCAAGAGACACCGCCAGATATTGCAGCCACTATGAGAAGCTTGATAACATCCCAGGAAGAGCAGCATCAGTTGAATGCTGCTATGTTGTAGAGTTTGATAGACTTGCAAAGAAATATAGACTCCAGATAGGGTACAGTAAAAATAGAAGGCAGTAAGAGTAGTACCGGGAGAAGAAGAAGGACTTCTATTAGATCATATGACTCAGAAGAATATAGTGGGGATTCAAGCACTTCTTCTCGCAGGGGAAAGAGAAAGAGGCACCATAGGCATCGCTCTCGAGATGAATTCAAGAAGGCTAAGCCTCCTACATTTGGCGGTGAGGTAAAGACTGGAAAAGAGGCTGAAGCTTGGATTCTTGGGATAAAGAAGGACTTCCAAGTTCAAGATTATTCAAGAAACATGAAGGCAAGGGTTTCCATATTCAATCTAAATGGAAGGGCATCCATTTGGTGGGAGCACTTCAAGCAAGTAAAGAGGATCAGTGAAAGGAGACTCTAGTGGGAACATTTCAAGAAGTATTTCAAGCAGAAGTACCTCTCTGATAGGTATTATGATGACAAAATTAAGGAGTTCCATGAGCTAAGATTGGGACAACAGACCATGGAAGAGTATGCAAATAAGTTCTTAAAGTTGTTAAGGTATGTCAGGTACATCAAAGATGAAAAAGTGAAGATCCAACATTTCCTGAGTGGATTGCCCTAGTCTTAAAAATACAGAATTTAGTTTTATGAACCTAGAACTCTTGAAGAAGCAATACGGAAGGCTAAATATTGCTATGATCAAAGAAGAGGTAAAATTGATTATCATAAGACATGGAATGACAAAAAGAATGAGAAGTCTGACCAAAATAAGAAAGGTTTCAAACCTTCTAACTTTAGGAATCAACAGAAGCAACCATCACAAGCTGAGAAGCAACCGACCAAAGTGATGGGAGAAAGGCCTAGAGATCCACAACAAAACAGAGGACCACTCCAATGTTGGAAATGTGGAGGACCCCACATGCGCAAGAATTTTCTACTGGAGAATGAGAATGCAAGGCCAGCTTATAACATTCAAGAAGCATAAACAGTGGGTCAAGTAGCAAGGGCCGTCCCTAGGATTTATGCATCACTGGAGGACCGCCAGGAAGATTACCAGTCAATTGTGGTTGAAGTTGTAGGTAAGATTGTTGAGCAATCTGTTTCTATTTTGATTGACCCTGGTTCTACTCATAGTTACATTACCCCTAGAGTAGTGGAGATTTGTGCTCTTAAGAAAGTAAAGCATAGCAAATCTTGGTTAGTTCAGCTAGCCACTGGAACTAAGAGGAAGGTTAGTGAAGTGGTGGAAAAATGTCCATTGGTCATGAATGGATTGGTCACTTGTGTAGATCTGAATGTTCTACCACTTGGTTCCTATGATGTTCTCATTGGAATGGATTGGTTAGAAGCTCATAGGGTAAAGATTGACTGTTACAATAAGACTTTTGAATGCTTGGATAAAGAAGGGAACCCAATAGTAGTAAAAGGTATTCCAAAGGTGATTTATGTGAGGCAGGTTTCAACAATGCAGTTGAAGAAGTTCTATAGGAAAGGTTTCTAGTTGTATGCATCGCATACTTTGGAGGCAACAGAGAATGAAACTCCTAGGTTGGAGGACATTCATGTTTTGTAGGAATTCAGGGATGTCTTTCTTGATGAGATTCCAAGGCTTCCTCCAAAGAGGGACATTGATTTCACTATTTAACTTGTGCCAGGAGTAGCACCAGTTTCCAAGACACCATACAAAATGAGTACCCCAGAAATTCTAGAGCTGAAGATGCAACTGCAAAAGTTGTTGGAGAAGAAGTATATCAGGCCAAGTGTGTCTCCTTGGGGAGCACCAGTTATGTTTGTAAAGAAGAAAGATGGTACACTCAGGTTGTGTATTGATTACAGACAATTGAACAAGGTTACTGTGAAGAATAAATATCCTTTTCTTAGGATTGATGACCTCTTTGATCAAATGAGAGGAACAAAGGTATTTTCAAAGATTGACTTGAGATTTGATTACCATCAGGTAAGAATCAAGGATGAAGACATTCATAAGACAACCTTCAGAACAAGGTATGGACATTATGAGTTTTTAGTGGTACGATTTGGTCTCACAAATGCACCAGCTACATTTATATTCCTTATGAACAGTGTCTTCAGTAGGTATTTGGACAAGTTTGTTCTTGTCTTCCTTGATGACATTCTTATTTACTCTAAGAATGAGGAAGAGCATTTGAGATTGACATTGCAATTGCTCAAGGAGAATCAGCTGTATGCAAAGCTGAGCAAGTGTGACTTCTATAGAGATAGAATTCAGTATTTGGGTCACATTATCTTAGAAAAAGGTATATCTGTGGACCCTAAAAAGATTTAAGCCATTATGAATTGGCCTACTCCAAGAAATGTGACAGATGTAAAATATTTTATGGGACTTGCAAGATACTACAGGAGATTCATTGAAGGGTTCTCCAAAGTTGCACATGCCATCACTTCTTTGCAAAAGAAGGGGATAAAGTTTGAATGGACATCGAAGTGTGAAGAAATATTCCAGTGATTGAAGAATCTTCTTACCAGGGCACTAGTATTGAAAGTTGCAGACCCAGAGAAATATTTTGTGGTATGTACCAATGCATGCGGACAAGGGCTTGGCGGAGTCCTTATGCAAGACAACCACATGATATGTTATGAATCAAGAAAGCTGAAGGAGCATGAGAAGAACTATGCCACTCATGATCTAGATCTTGCAGCCATAGTACATTCTCTCAAGATGTGGAGGCATTACTTGATGGGAAGAAGATTTGAACTAAGGACAGACCATTGCAGTCCGAAGTATTTGTTTGATCAGCCTACTTTGAATGCTAGGCAAGCGAGATGGCTAGATATTTTATGTGAGTTTGATTTTGAAATCAAGCACATAAAGGGAAAAGAGAACAAGGTAGCTGAAGCACTCAGCAAGAAGGTGCAAGAAATGCATGTGGCATGTCTTAGTATTTGCCAATCTGATTTGAGGCAGCAGATTGTTAATCATACTATTGGAGATGAATTGTATGAGAAAGTAAAAGACAAATTGCAGTAGCAAAGTCTTGAGAAGAGGTATGAGGGATATAAATTGGAAGAAGATGGACTTCTTACTTATAAAGGCATAATTTATATTCCAAATGTAGCAGAGTTAAGAAGAGTTGTTATGGATGAAATCCATTAAGCTCCATATTCTAGTCACCCAGGATATCAGAAGACAATTGCTACAGCCAGAAAGCAGTACTTTTGGCCAAGAATGAAAAAGGACATGGCTGAATACATTTCAAGGTGCACGAAATGTCAGCAGGTAAAGGTTGAGCATCAAGACCCTGTAGGTTTTTTGCAACCTTTGTCAGTCCCAGAATGGAAATGGGAAGTTATTTCCATGGATTTTATTATAGGATTGCCAATGACTTGGAGATAACATGATTCCATCATGGTTGTGGTGGACAAGTTGACAAAGGCAACACATTTTATATGGGTTAAATCTATGCATAAGACTAATGACATTGCAAAGATCTTCATGAAATATATTTTCAAATTGCATGGATTGCCTAAGGAAATAGCCTCTGACAGAGATGTCAAGTTCACTTCCAACTTTTGGAAGGGGTTGTTTGCAGATTTGGGTACAATGTTGAACTTCAGCACTGCCTACCATCCTCAGTCTAATGGGCAGACAAAGAGAGTTAATCAAGTGCTTGAAGACATGCTTCGTATGTATGTGATGGAAAAAACAACCAAGTGGGAAGATTATCTACACTTGGTAGAGTTTTCTTACAACAATGGATAGAAGGCATCCTTGGGGATGAGTCCGTATGAAGCTTTGTATGGAAGAAGGTGTAGGACACCAGTGACTTGGGATAATCCAATGAACAAGGTTGTGCTTGGTCCAGAATTACTCAAAGAAATGGAGCAAGAGGTTGTAAAGATCAGATAGAATATAAAAGCAACCCAGGACAGACAAAAAAGCTATGCAGATAAGCATAGGGTGAACAGAGAGTTCAGTGTTGGGGATCATTTTTACCTCAGAGTGAGGGAAAATAAGAGTTCCTTGAAGCTTGAAAGTTGTGCCAAGATGTCACCAAGATATTGTGGGCCGTTTGAAGTTCTTGAAAGAATAGGGCCAGTTGCATATAGACTTGCATTGCCTGCTAGCACTAGAGCTCATAATGTTTTTCATGTTTCTTTGCTTAAGAAATATGTACATGATCCTAACCATGTGATAAATTGGGATGTGATTCAGGTGGAACCCGAGGGAGAGTTCCAAATCGAGCCAATGTGCATCCTCGATAGGAAGGTCACAATGCTCCGGAACCAAGCCACAGGGCAGGTAAAGGTGCAATGGGAGCACTATGGTCTTGAAGAGGGTACGTGGGAGATGGAGGATGCCATGCAATTGGCACATCCATTTTTGTTCAAATATGTGGAACACTGAGGCGATACTAGTGTAGCATTTTGTTCAATTTTGTAAAGCACTGAGGACAGTGCTATTGAAGGGGGAGGGGAATGTAACACCCCAGTTTTGACCCCGTTTGTATTAAAATGTATCTGATGTATATATTGTAATTAATCATGGTGTGGAGCTAAAGGCAAAATCCCCACCATCAATTTAGCTGTTTTATGTTCCAGCGATTAAAAATCGTTGCCGATGGTATATCGTGCTAACCATCACATATTAATTTTGGCATCATGTAAACATGCATTTTAATTAAAATAAACCCCAACCAGCCATGTCAATGAAACCATAATGAAAATGGCATGATTTTCCTAAGGATAAGGAGGGAAATTATTTGACCTTTAGGGACAATGGGGAAAATCCAAGTGTCAGTTGATAAACCCATTTAGTTTTCACCCACCCTTTTGACTTAATCACCTTTCCTTGTCTCAATCATCCAACTAACAAATTAAAAGCCTCTGATGTTAGTTGGGAAGTTATTGCTGCGCAGTGGTGTGTGGTAGGACTATCAGTCCTTTCCCACACGCACACTCCACTAGGAGACTCGTTCACCCTCATGTGGGTAGGAAGAGACCATAGGACCCATTCTTCCATTTGGGGGCCATTCTCATGCAGAGACGGTCGTTATTCCCCTCACGCACAGGTTTTGGCATTTCTCTCATGCAGAGAGCTGGGGAGCCATTTTGGGCATTCACGATTCTAGATTGGCCATGTATATTTTCCTCACGCAGTCACTCAGTCCTCACACATGCATACCTCGACTGGTTCAATATTTCAATTTTGATTTTGGGTTGTGTGTGCAATTTCCTTTAATTTGTGGGTTTGTGTATACAAATCCATCTCCACGGTGAGAGTCTGTTGCAACTGATTCCTCTCCCAATTTCAGGCTATGTCTTTCCCGTTGTTTCAGTGGAGAAATCATGGCTATTGTTTTCCCCATGAGTGTGGGTTGTTGTTGAGTTTTTTTGGCCACATTAGGGACAAGAACAACTCTGAGATCGTTTTGCTCAGTCTGAGTTGTGTATCACCATTTTGGATGCGGTGATGTTTCCTTTGTTTTCCCTAGAGCTGTGAATTGCTCGATTTTGTTGTGTGTATGCAGTGGTTTGGTCCTTGGATTTTTTTGGAGTGGGAATGAAGGTTTGGTTTGCTTGATAAACTTGGTGTGTTCAGGAGCCTCATAGACAGAGCTAGAGGGCTATATTTTTTCTCCACACCCCCTGAATAACACTGGAAGGGAAGTCAAGGCCTGAGGGACTGTGTAGTAGAGAAGGAACTGATTCCTTGTGTTGGGTGTGTGTGGGTTTTCTAGAAGTCAGGATAGTTCTGGTGTAGGTGTCCTTAGCTCTTTAGTGAGCCCACCAGATTAGCAGTCATCTTTTCCCAGCTCCCTGATGGCCTGATAAACCCGACTGCGTTAGCTTCGCTATGTACTGTTGTGTATCTTTGCCTATGTGTGAGCTTGCTTAGTTCCTTATTCCTTGGGGAATCATGCCCAGCTCGAGGGTGGAAATGTTGCTGAGAGATTAAGGAGCACACTGGCCTATGGTTGGGTGGAACGTTGCAACGACATAGCTGGTTCCGGGGAGCTTCATTCAAAGATAAGTATTCTTTTCTATTTCATCTCTGTAATTGTATTTACTGTTTAATGAATTACAATGAACATGCTAAATGCTTGAATGTATGGTTTTGCTTCCGCTGAATGGTAATTATGTATCTGTGTTTTAGTTTCAAAGCATTTCATTTTTTTTTATGTATATGTTCATGGGGCTAGTTTACCGGATAGATGATGGTATGGTAGCGTCCTCTTCACCGGTCGGAGGGTCGAGGACGTTACAGTAAGTTGCTAGACAATCCTGGTCCCATATTGCCCAGCGGTTCTGTGATATTTTGTGCATGCATTTTCATTGAAGAGTGTAATTTATAGTGATCTTGTATTTCACACTAAGTGTTCATGGTGATTATGGAATGTTCTTTGGCTCACTACTCTATCTTATCTTTGGAAAAAAGGGTTTACTGTTACTTTTGAGGAATCCAAAATGAATACTATAATAAGGCCTTCATATATTGTTGAATGACTTAGCAATCTAAGTTTGTAGTGACTCAACAATCTAAGTTTTGTGTTATTGTCCTTTGAATTACAAAGTACATTTCTGTCCTCATATATGGATGCCTAAATATGATTGAAGTTCTTGCTTAACATCTTGGAAGAGGAAGCACTTCAATGCAAGGGAAGACCTGTTGTATCTAGTACTTTTAGTCCTTGTATAGGATTCAATTTTCACCAAACCAAAAAATCTCGCATGTATCATGATATCAGGGGCCCTAAAAAACACCTATATGTTTGGATATATATCTGTCAATTTTGTTATAATTTCTTTTGTATGTTATAAGTGGGGTATTTTCTTTACCTTATGAGATGATGCACACCTTTTTACTTTTTGCAATCACTTAGGAAATACAATTATCTTGGGATTTGTGGTTTAGCATAGACATAACCATATTGTTCTTTATAACATGAAGTTATAAATATTGTGCATCATAGCTTTTAGGAAAAATAAGAAAAAAATCAATTTGTTGTAAGAGAAGTGCTCTTTGTTTAGGGACATATTCAACTATATATCATTTTAAAAGACATAGGGCTAGGAAATCTATCTCCATGTCAAATTTCAAAGCACATGAGGCTATAAATTCTTGTCACTAAGTCAAGCCTTCATTCATAATCATATGTATTTCTTATTTGAGGCTTATTAATGTTGATGCTTACAACATTATTTTTTAAGGTTTGGATGTAGTCTTGAATCCATGTCCTTTCTTATCACAAAGACTTGGATTTTATTACAAAATTCTTGGACTTACATATGATATCAAAGTTGAGATGTGGCCAACCCATAAAGTTGGAAGTCCATTTTCCATTATATTTTGTACAATTTCAAGAAATTTCCTAGTCAAAATTTATATTTTCATCGGTCGACATTTGATATTTTTATATCTATTAACACTCAAAAGTGTTGTTGAAGATCCCTCTATGATAAATATTTGAATGGATATTGAACATGCCAAGTGATTTGATGTTGTAGCACAATATCCACTTTCCATAATACCAAATCTCAATATATGGAATTTTATTTGGCTCACTACTCTATCTTATCTTTGGAAAGAAGGGTGTATTCTTACATTTATGGAATCCAAAATGAATACTATAATAAGGCCTTCATAGAATGTTGAATGACTTAGCAATCTAATTTTGTCGTGACTCAACATTCTAAGTTTTGTGCTATTGTCCTTTTAATTACGAAGTACATTTCTGTCCTCGTATATGGATGCCTAAATATGATCGAACTTCCTGCTTAGCATCTAGGAAGAGGAAGCACTTCACTGTTATACAGCTGATTGGCACCTCTCCGTCCGAGTGCTGACATCCCTCAGGTTGGCACGCAAAAGGACACATATGGATTGAGGTTTGCCCAGTTTCATTATACCTTGATTGATGCTGAAACACATTCCCTTTTTATCCAGCTGGTTACTTTGTTATTTT
>LPNX010497829.1:0-32488 GCA_001517045.1 Pseudotsuga menziesii
GATGAAAAGCAAGGTTGAAACAGAGCACACACACTCTTATAATGGCCATGGTGGGCAATAACCTTGCACTGCAGCAACTACTTGCAGAACAACTTACTACTCCAAATTAGAGAAACTAATAACTACATCACTGCAGAAAGTTGTAAGTTGTAACACAGTCCAGTGGACACACAAGGGTGTAGTGGATAAAATAGGGAATTGACAGATCAGGGGGGTCGAATTGGTCAAAATCGGTAGTTAAACCTTCAATTCAATTCAGAATGGGAATCTCCTGAGTTCCATTCTCAGCCCGTGAGTTTCAGTGCTCTTTTACGAATGCTACAGCCACAACTTTCAGTTGATGAAAGAATGGAGGGGGCTAGTGTTTCAGATATGTCCTATGAAAAACAATTCCTTGAACATTTTCACAAAGCATGCTTTAACATGTTACATGAACTTGTTATGAGGCGTGCCTTATCGATCAAACTTGAAGAACACCTAGTAAATCAAGTTCTGAAGGTAGAGGATTGGAGGTTTGCTTATATTGATGATGCTCTTGTTCTTGTAGCTCACATTCTTATTATAAGGACATCCACAGGGTCCAGTTTGGGAGATGACTCCTTAAGACTCAAAATATGCAAGGGCTACGCTGGTTTTATTGTTGAGAAAGCGAAAGCTACATATTCAGGGTGCTTAAATATCCAAGAAGTTTGTGCAAGTCTTCCATCCCTATTTCATTTGGAAGTTCTTCTCATGGCTTTTCATTCTTCAAATGCATTTGAAAAAATCAAAATGGCAGAGAATATTTTTTCTACCCTCAGCAATGTAAGTTGTCCTCCAGTGGAACTTAGCAACACACAATTGGTTTGCTGGTCTTTGCTAACAGCACACAATATTCATACCAATCTAATCAATCAAGCCAAAAAGTAGTTTAACAACCAGCTCATCAATTATTTCATCAAGCTGTTTATGATTTTTTGCTTATAATGGTAGGCTGGAAAAATATTCAACAGAACAGTGCAACTAAAGAATATCTGCTAATACAGTTGAGAAGTTTTAAAGTCAGAAACAAACATGAGACTAGATGTAATCCTTTTATAGATGGTCCCAAACCTGCAATAAATGATTATGAAAAATGATCTTGTTCATTGATGTTATCCGTTAGAAATGTGTTTCCCATAAACATGTCAAGCCTTAGGCTGTAGTATAGTATGTGCATTTATATTTTAGAGGATAACAAAAAGCCAAAAATTATGGTGACTATAGTCAGTCCGATATCATGAAGAGATTGCAAGACAAAATTTAGAATCATTGTTGATATACAATAAAGCTACCGGCAAGGGCAGAGGTTGCCTAGCATCAATCCCCATAGGTGAAGCAAAGACCAAAAATCCTTGCAGGAAAGCATGAACAAAAACTCCTTACACATTAGGTAGGAGAAAACATTCTCAACAGATAAATCTAGGCCTTCTACTCAGCCAGATGACTCAGTTTTGCATAATAAAAGGACATCAACTCTGCTGATGCACTGATTAAACAGTCCTATGAGGTAAGAAAGGAATTAAGTTTATAGTCAGGTAGAAGTAACCATCACAAATTGGTTAATTTTAGGCATTTTATCAAAGCCATATCCTGAAACATTTAACAACTACTTGATCAAAAGGATTATGTGTTAATGTAGACGAAAGTAATCTTACCTGATAGTGTGTCAAATGCCTTCCTGATTCAACATGTCCCTCAGCCAGTCTTAACCTTTTGTCTAAGTTTTCAAGAATACTGACCTGTTTCTCTTGACCATCAAAAGCATCATTGCTTCCGCTGACAAACAACTCACTGTAATCCTCATCCAAGAATAATGGACTCATGGTGAGCTTTGAGTTTGAAGGAATGGTGCTATGAGAGTTTGTAAGCACTCTCTCCAAGCCCTTTCTCTGAATGAAATCGTCAGAACCACCAATGGTATGTCTAGTCTTTACAATTTTCTATTGCAGCTTAGATAAGATAGAAGCCATCAGACCCCATCTATCAGTGACTGTACAAGCATATACACAGTATAATCGTACCTCTATCATTTCCACTTCATCCTTGAAAAGCCAAATCACTTCTGAATCTTTGCATCCCTCCTCTAAAACCACAGAGCAGAGTTCCAAATTATTGTCCTTTGCTTTGTCTTTTAACCATTTAACTAAAAATGTCTTTGAACAGTCTATAGACTTGACTAGCTGATTCCCAGAAGAATCCCCCTCCTCAGGTGTGCCTCTTGTGCCATATTTCCTATGCATAAAAGGGATATCCAGCTCCCTCAATATTTCCACAACTGTAGCTTCAGTCACTCCATTGAGTAATGCATTAAATTTTTCATAATCACAAAGGTGTTCCCAAGCACTGAGACTTAAATCAAGGTCTCTGTCTGCCATATCTCCACCAGAAAACACAAGATGACACAAATCAGAGACATCATCAAAGAATAATCTCAACTCTATGAATCCTTAGTGATGATAGCCAATGTCCAACAAGAAAAGGCTATTCTCCAGTTGCCCACTCAGTTTGTCTATAGTCCTTACCCGTTCCTGGTACCACTGAATCACTTCCATAGTAGATGGCCAGAGCAGTCCACTACATAGTTTAACCATATGTTCCATACTCATTCTAAGATCAATTTCCTCACTTCGATCTTTCCAATGACTGTCAATGAAAGCAATAACTTCTTCATTCTCAACCCAATCCTCATCCCTCCCAGTGGTTTCAACTTTTGGTAATCCATGCAGCAACTGACTATAGTTGTGGATTGGAATGGTTTCAGGAGCTACATCTAAGATTCTTAAGATAGAAGGCGCTAAGGAGAAGGTATGTCGCTTGAAAAGCAAATTCAAGGCACCAACTTTTCCAGTCTCCGCAAGATTAATGGCAATTTCATCAAGATGCCATTTTCAAAATATTGCATACTCCTGTGAAGAAAACCTGCACTTTAACATGATACCACTGTTCAGCAATAAAAAAACATAAATAAATCCCTCTCTAAAATATATAGTGCAATAATCCAGGATACTTTTGAAATGTATGATGTTCACAAAATAATTACGAGCATTTAACCCAATACAGGGCAGGTCTTTACGTTCACCATGATGTAAGGGATAACATGCCAAAACTAAAATCATCATTATTATCATAAGTATTTTAATTATTGCTCTAAATCCCTTCAATTTCTTTCCCTTTTTTAATGTTGAAATCAAACCACCAAACACTGATGTTAAATAAATAATTACGAGCATTTAACCCAATACAGGGCAGGTTTTTATGTTCACCATGGAACTAGTGAAGGATAACATGCCAAAACTAAAATCATCATTATTATCATAAGTATTTTAAGCATTGCTCTCAACCCCTTCCATTTCTCTCCCTTTTTTAATGTTGAAATCAAACCACCAAACACTATGCTCTACTTAAAACAACTTCCAAAAATTGATTGATATATATGTTTTATTTGGAAATATGGCTTCAAAGCATACAAAGTTGACACAAGAAATTGCATAGCATCCATATAATATTAGCCCACTTTTCACTTCACTGGAGTGCCTGATATTCTTACAAACATACAAAAAACTAATAAGCAAAGCATACCTGCCCATGTTGACTCCCAAAAATGTTTCCAACCTGTCAATGTATTGTAGTAATCGAAGCCTCCTTAAACGAAACTGCTAAACTATATCATAATCAGTGTTTTGTATTTCTTGAAATATGTAATCTTCCATCTCAGAAAGCGCATATGAAAGAAGAGCTTGTACAGAATCTACAGTTGAACCTATTTTATCCACACACTCTGAAAGCGCCTAACTTCTGTCATGAATATTTGATAAAAAAAAATTGTACTGCCTCTTTTCCATAATCCGAATGCAGCCATTGTGATTTTAGCACTTCATCCTCATTAAGGCCATGCTTACTTGCAAAATGATGTGCAGCCTCATATTTTTGACCATCAATTAGGATCCTATACATCTCAGGCACTGACTGCTCCAACAAAGATAGCAGTTTCCATCCTGACCCTCTGTTTTTGAGTTCAAAAGAAGTAGAGTGAGAATTCTTGGCCCCATCTTGTACATTTTCAAAGATTACTTCATGTAGTGACCCAAAAGAGTCCTCTGATTGATGAGGAAATATGCTCTCTAATATAAAAACCTGCCCTTGAGAACTACGGTCTCTAGCAAGCAATGGAGAGTAAAATATGGGTATGTCCTCCAAAACATTCTTAGCACTAGGGATCTCGATCAAATTAACAATACCATTACTTTTTGCAACCATAAGTTTACCCTTAGACCACCATGCAACATATATGATGCCATCTAGACTTACATTATTCCATCCTTCATCAGACATTTCTATACAGTTGCCATCACTGAGTGAAATTTCACAAACAGAGTGTGGGTTTCCTTCTAGGGTTAATATATGTAATTTTCCTGTCAGATCCAACATTGCAAGATGACTGGCACAAGATGAGATGACAACTTTTGGAGCAGAGAATGGCCCTGAATACTTTTTTGGAAAGTTGAGAACACCTTTAAGCTCTGAATTAGAACAGATTAATTCTATATCTGATGTATTTGTAAGGCGCCAGATGGAGAGAGAGGAGAAACCTGAATAACAATAAATAAATAAATGACTCATGAAGAATGTCGAGAAAAATGGGTATTTAAATATAGCAATATTCAGAAACAAAGCAGGTTTTTGACGAATATTGTTTGCATGTCAGTGTTCATGTAACAATAGATGAATAATACTGGTACCCAATCTTGGAATATGTACTTTGCTCTCGATATTACAATAATTAAGAGAACAAATTCTGATAAATATGAGAAATAAGCAATAGACAACTATTAATATGAAAAAATGTATTCCCATCAAAGAACTCACCTGCCTTAGTAGGCCCAGCAACAACTAGCATAGAAGACTCCGTGTGGAAACAAGAACAAGATATACCCAACGGATGTTGTCTCCTTAGTTTGAACTGTTGGGTTGACTTGTTGTTCAAAGGATTAAGTGCACAATTTTTCTCATTGATTGCAATCCACTGGAAGCTGCAATCTGATGTAATAGCCATGATACTATACCTGGAAAGAGCCTTATTCTTTGAGTTAGCTGATTGTAAAACATGGAGATTTAAAAACCGAAAATAGAAAACTAGAAACTCAGCTTCTGATTTTATGTTTTGAAATTTAGACTCTTTAATACTGTCTTCAAGCACCACCATCAAAGAAACAATAAAAGAGTTACACAAATACCTATCAGAGATCTTTGCTCTCCTATCCTCCCAAACCAACAATCCAACAATTGTTCTTGCTGCTTGTAAATGACAATTTGAAATCTTCTCCAGCAAATCTTCATTTGATTTGAGAAAATATATAGTATTTGAATGTTTGCTGGTATGTGGTCTGTCTTCTAAACGAATCGAGGGAGAAAAAAAAAGAATCAAACCCCAATTCTAGAAAACCCCAATTCAACACTTGTACAATAAAACCTCTTTGCAATCTTTTCTACTCAGTCAGAAATCCTAATATCTCAACAATAAATACTTAACCGCATAGTTTGATTCACAACTGCAGTATTCAATATTCAATCAAACCATCAAAACCTGGCCAATGCAGAGGATACCCACAATAAAACCCCTCACCGAAATCAACAAGAACTCCAGGTCTCCAAACCCTCAGTTGCATTTCAAATCGCCCCTCAACAAGCAGCATCCTTGTTGTCGCACATATGTCATGTAGCAAAGGCGCTAGAAGGCAACCTGAAAAACTCTGAAAACTTTCTAGGTGAACCAAAATCCTGGTTTTGGAAGAAAATGGCCCATATACGCTGAAAACTTAATGTGAAATAGAAATTTTTTTTAAAAGAGGAAATAGAAAGGACCTAGTAACAAGCTTAGCTAAACGCCCCACCAACATCATTCACCAGAATCGTAGACCCTGCATTGATAATGTGCAACCGTTGGAGAAACCCCACCCTGTCAAATCTGCGAGCAGGCTTAGCTAAACACCCCACCAACATCATTCACCAAAATCATAGACCCTGCATTGATAATGTGCAGCCGTTGGAGAAACCCCACCCTGTCAAATCTGCGAGCAGGTAGGCATAGGTGAACAAAACCGAAGCCATCGAATCTAGGAGTAGGCAAGTGTAGGTGAGAAACCCCCATTCCATTGGATCGATGAGTACGTGTGCTAATTCTGAAAACCCCAACCACCCAAGTCGATTATGGACCGAAGAGGGCCTGCAAATAAGAGTGGCTAGTTGGGGTATTAAGATTGAATTTGGGCACCTGTAATTGCTCTCGTAGACTCTCAATTTCTGCAATTTTCTCACTTATTATGTCATTAGACAACCGCCCATCTCTGATCTTATGAAATCCTTGGAAAGCCATCAAAACAAACCGCGTGACCAGCAGAAGGAAGCACGATGGTATTCTAGTCTTGTAGGTGGCCATGGTTTCTATTCTTCTTCTTCTTCTGCTTCTTCCTTCAACTCTGCAGGAAATCAGTCAGAGACTGTTCACCAGTAGAATTTATGTGAATAATTTCATCACCAAATTTGCTTGCAAACTACGAGTATAATACCCAGACGAGGACTGCCCAAGTGGCCAAACGAAGTGAATAAATAAATTTGGTTAAACCATGGGAATTGTTAGGTGTGTTAAAAGCTCAAATGGCGTGGTCACGAGCCCTACCCCGCCCACAATACCCACAGTACCCATTTTCCCCTAAAACACTCGTTGTTCAGTAACAAAGGGTTTACAACAAATGATTTCATTGGGTATCCTATATTTGTTCGATTGGGACATGGGCAAGGAAAAAACCTTGAGAGTCTCTAATGTCATTGGAGGTTTTACAAGGAGCCATAGTACTCAAGAAATGTTTGATGTCACTTGATGTTACAAGTTAAAGAAAAATCTAGGGCAAGAAAAAAATCCAAAGGCCAAAATTGACAAACTCTAAAGAGGCCCTAGTCTGAAAGGGATAAATACCAATTGATATGAGCACAATATCAACAATGGATCTTACCAAGGTTACACGAATCGTGGGTGCGATTGTGGGTGCGATATTAATAATTTAATGATAGTCACAAGAATATGAGAGGTATTAATCAAGTGCATACCTTCCAAGTATGAGTTGATAGACTTGCAAATCAATCTTACCTTGGGGAACACAAACTATTTCATAGATATCACCATTGAAATAAGAGGCTTGAGGTGAACAACTATCACCTTTGAAATTATCTTATATATGCAATTGCAAAGTGATAATGGTATGAAATATTTGAATTTCATAGGCCCCAATCCACCTTTGGTATGGATTCTAGGAATATTGAATTTATACTAGTATGCATTGTCCTAGTCATATAAAATTCCTCCTCCACCTTTAATAGATCATCACCAATTATTTCTAATAAGTCGAATCCACATAAAACTTAGTTGGTCACCCATTTGACCCTAGAATCTTATCCCATTAGCAATGGAGGCCACATACCATACTTCTCCAATTTTGTTCATTCTCCTTTTGATTTTCAAGCACCTCATGTGACACTAATGCAACCTCCCCCAATTAATCCACTCCTTAACATGACTTTAATCCCCCTCTCAAAGTTTCAATTTCCTAAACTTTCCAACACAAATCTCTGGTGTTTGAAAGCGTGCCTAATCTCATATATTGGAGTTTAAATTTGTGTGAAACAATTTTTCAATGGATAAGAAAATTGACTTAATCAAGAAGACAAGCAAAAATTCAAGAATCCTTTCTAGTCCACTAAGAAAGCAAAAATTTTCCTTACCTTCTCTTAAGTTTCACAACCCTCTCAAGATATGATTGAAAAACACACAACAAAATTGTAACTCCTCCCTTTCCATAATATATCCACCCTTGATTCCCTTTGACATTTTATTCCTCAGTTCTAAGGGTATGCTAGTTATATGTATACATTTCATTAAGGGGTATAGTGATGTGTAAGGTTTAGTTGTTGTACCCAAAATTGAGATGTTTGGATTCTCGAAGTTGTTAGTGTATAAAAGTACAAAGTGAGAAATGATAACCCCTTTAGTTTCTATTTCCATATGCATACATAGGGTAGTGGGCCTAGTAATTGGGAACACTAACTTTAGGGGCATGTAGTGTTTACATGAAACTATTATAGATAAGTGAAGTTCTCCCATAAATGCATTGGCATGTTCTTTGCCTAGATATTTCATTTTGGAAAATAATGTGGTTAAAATGATGCCATCTAATTATGAAATTCCAAGGTGTCCTAAGTAACCTCTTTTGAACCTCAAACCAAGGTTATTGTCTTTAACATTGCATAACAATGATATGTACCTTTATAAACAACTTATTATAAATCAAGTTTTGAAACATAATGTTAATTTTTAGTTTAAAAGTTAAACTGGTCATTTTAAGTTTTGAATAGTAAAGTAGTTTCTTAAATTTGCACTCCCTAAAATAAAAGACCCGATTCATAATTCTTTTAAATTACAACAATTTAAAATTTATATCCACCTCAAAACTTTTAAAGGCCACTACTACCCATTAGAAAATGCATTCACATGACGAGCAAAAACTAGGGAAATTATGGTTGAACATTGGGGTTTGTTTGGCGGTCTTTTCATCAAGGCTGATGGCTTAACATTGGGGTTTTTTGGCGGTCTTTTCATCGAGGCTGACGGTTTTTTGAAGAGAAAATCAATGGTCTTTATTTTTGATGCACCGTCGCTTAAGCGACGCTTATGAGGCTATCCGTTGCTTAAGTGACGCTTATGAGGCTATCCGTCGCTTAAGTGACGCTTATGATACTAGACGTCGTTTAAGCGACGCTTATGGCCACATTTTCAAAAAAAAAAAATTATCTTTGTGATTTTTGGTAGGTTTAAAAGAAGAAATCCACGCGCCGTCGGATTTTTTCGTCAGATTTTGGATTGAAATGTAGTAGTGCTCGATCGAGGTCCTAATAAACCCTTTATCGTGGTTCTGGGACATAAAGAATTTCAACATCATTTGATTCGGATTCGGCCAACTCTGCGAATAATAAATCTCTTAGAAAATTAAACAAAAAAAAACCATGGCATTGCCAAACCGCCGTCATTTTACAAACGGCCATGGGGCCAATGGTTTGAGAAATTGATTGTTAAATTTTTTTTAATTTTCATTAAACTAATTCAAAACACAAAATAGGACTGTAATGGAGCACTACTGGGGACGGTGGGTTTTCCCAAGATTTTATGTTAAATAGTAGTTGTGGAGTAATCAGTGTTATAGATGTGATTGATTGGAATCATAGATGTGATTAATCACATCTATAACCCAATTACTCTGCAACCCATATTCAACAAATCAAGTGAATAACATTACGGGTTTGTTGCCAATTTATAGGCGATTAAAGATGCTCGATCGAGGTCTTCTTTAACCCTCGATTGAGCGTTTATTTAACCCTCGATCGAGGTCTTGAACCGGTGACGGAGGGTTTATCATAACCTCGATCGAGCATTTAATAAAATCTCGATCAAAGGTCTAATAAACCATCGATCAAGCTGTTAAGACCTCAATCGAGGGTTTAATAAAATCTCAATCAAGGTACATTTTTTGTTTTTGCTGAATTTGTCTTACCAAAAATTGTAACCCACCTCTGTGGATGCAGCCTAGAAATCTGTCTCCAGGAGATCCAGGCTATTGGGACAAATGAAGAATATTATCTGGCCTTGAAAAAGGAAGAGATAATTCTGGAAGCTAAGATAGAAGAAAGGGAGAAGTAGGAGGAAATTTTGTAATGGAAAAATTCCAAAATTCGATGGCTCCAAGGAGAGAAAAACACAAAGATATTTCACCACTCAGTTATCTAGAACAGATTTCAAACTAAGATCTTTTCACTCAAAAATGAAAGGGGAAAAAGGGTGGATATGAGAGAAGACATTGAAGCTATCTTAAACTCTCACTTCTAGGATATAGAAGCTATTACTATAGGCATCCCGACTCTGGTTTCCAATGAACAGAATCAGTTACTAATGAAAACCATCAATCTAAAATAGGTGCAGGAAGCGGTTTTTCGAATGAAGGAAGGGACCTGCCTGGGTCCGAATGGTTTTAGAGTCAAATTTTCCATCATTTCTGGGATATGGTCAAAATGGATGTGTGGAGAATAGTGAAAGATTCCAGGACTTTGGGCCGCATTCTTTCTACGCAGAATGCCACCTTCCTAACCTTAATCCCCAAATGTGAAGGAGTGGATACCCCTAATAAATTTAGGCCTATCAGTTTGTGTAATTTCATCTAATAAATTATTACTAAAGTCAAAGCAAATAAACTGAAACCCATTATGTCAGCTCTTATATCTCTGGAGCAGTCGAGTTTTGTGGAAGGAAGATAGATATCAAATGGGATTATTCTATTTGACGAACTTTTACACTCTCTAAAAATAAAAAAGAATCCCAAGTATGTTGGTCAAATTAGATATTGCAAAAGATTATGACAAACTAAATTGGAAATTTATTAGAAAAATGCTTGAAGATTTTGTTTTTAATCAGGACTGGATTAACTGGGTTATGAATTTGGTTTATTCAATTTTTTTCTCCATCCTTGTGAACAGGGTTCCCTATGGAATCATTAAACCATCAAGAGGCATTTGACAAGGGAATCCCCTATTGTTGTTTTTGTTTATTCTCATGGATGAAGGGTTGGGGAGATCTATTTCAGCCCTAAGAGATAGCAATTCCATAAGAGGATTAAGGGTGACCACTAGAGGGGAGAAACAAACCCATCAGAAATTTTTCGATGAAACTATGCTAATGGGGCATCCCTCTATTCAGGAGGATGGAAGTTTCAAACATTGTCTGAAACTTTTTGGCCGAGCTTCGGGTTTAGAGGTCAATGAAAAAAAATCTCAAGTTTTATTTTTCAACACCCTAGGGTTACTCACCACAATATCTGTTGAATCCTAGGGTTTTAGGAAAGATCCCTTCTGTCCAAATACCTTGCAATCCCCCTAATCAAATCCATTTCTAAAAAAGGTTCCTGGATTGATATGCTTGATAATATAAAGAAACGTCTAGGGAATTGGACATTGTGACCATTAAACCTGTCTAGTCGCCTGGTTCTAGTTAACTTTGTTCTCCAAGCAATGCCGAATTATATTTGTTCTTCTATGATGGCTCCAAAATCCATTCTGATGGATTTGCGAAATATGCAAAGAAAATTTCTTTGGAGCGGAACTCAGGATCCACAGAAATGGGCCTTGGTCAAATGGGACATAGTCTGCACACCCAAGTCACAAGGTGGGATGGGGATTCATGACCCAGAAAAGGAAAGCATAGTGGTTGGGGAGAAACTATGGTGGCATTGGGTAACTCACACCCAGGGACCCTGGGCCAAATTATGGAATTCAAAATATGCAAAAGGTTGGGACTGTTGAGATCTTATCTGATTCTCAAGAGATAAACCAGGGCAGCACATTTGGAGAATGGCATGGCAAGGTTGAAGCTTGGTTCAGGACCGTAGTTTTTGGGAGGTTCAAAATGGAAATATGGATAGAATATGGGGGGATTCATGGCAAAAAATCCCACCTCTAGGGAGAGGGGGGAGTTCCAACTCATCCAGGAGGAGTGCAGGTCCAAAGGCATTTCCAAGGTTAAGGATCTCTGGTGGGACCAGGAACCCATGAACTCTTACCACTTTTGGGATCCTCGAACCTAGATGTAATGGTTAGGTCCAAGGATGGAAGTTGATTGTTTGGAAGAGGAACTAACAAACCATAGAATAAGAAGACATGAAGGTAATGATAAACTTCAGTGGGTTTACTCTTAGAAAGGGTTTTTTTCTTTAAAAGAATCCTATACCATTTTGATACACAACGATATGGACTAGGAGTAAAAAACCTGGAGCACCTTATGGGAGAAGAAGGTATGGCCTGAGATCTCAATTTTTGTTGGCTAGTGCTAAGGAAAAAAAATTAACAGGAGAAAAATTACAAAAATGAGGGATGGTTGGACCATATTGGTGCTCCCTGTGTGAATAGGAAAAGGAGAATTTCTCTCATCTTTTGGATTCCTGCAACTTCTCTTCAGTGCTCTAGGACCATGGAGTAATGATCTTCCATCGTTCAGCCATGTTACGACATAATTCAGTAGGATCTATGATGGAATGGCCCAAAAAACCTTTCCAAAACCGCATTCTTAACCTCCTTTGGGAAATTCTCCATGTGTTTCTTATATGGGAAATATGGCTTGAACAAAACTCTAGAATTTTCAGGGAGAAGGCTAGTTAGTCAACATAGTCTGGGATTGTATCACCAGTAAAATAACTGAAGCAATTCTTACGTAAAAATGGGAGAATGCGGATTGGGATCCGACTAGTAGTGAGAGGCATATCGTGCATGTCTAGGGCTTCAGGGGTATTCTGACAAAAATAAGGGAATGTGCAGAGGAGAAGTTATGAAACGTGCAGAGTCTAGATAGATGGATTTCTCCTCTTGAGTTCCCGTCCAAACTAAAATTTAACGAGGCATCTAAGGGTAATCCAGGTTTGACGGGTTATGATTTTATTATTCACGACAAGTGGGGTGCCATGAGAGGTTTCAGTTATGGCTTCCTAGGCCAGGAGACCAACAACACTAGGGAAATTGAGGGAATTCTGCAAGGTTTGGAATGGGTAATGGAAAACTACAATATGCCAATGTTAGTGGAAGGTGACTTACAACTTCTCATCAACATGGCAAACAAACTGCAGAGTGGCACCCAGAGTATTAAGGAGAAGCCTCGTGGCGTCTGGAAGGGTAGGTGGAAATCATACGTAACCTTCTGATTAATGGGTTATTGTACAATTTTCCCACATAAGTGAGGGAGGAAACAAAGTTGGGAGCAACATAGAAAACCTTAGAGATAACACGCATAGGACCATAAGAGCAAAGGATTGGGACATGATCCCGGATGGGACAGACCACAGTAGGTGTAAGTTTCTTGAATCACATGACAAGGATAATCTCTAGGTGGATGTTAGGATGGGACACCATGCATGTGGCAGATCATTCTAGCACATGGAGATGTGTGGTGGAGATTGCTTATCTTAAGTAATGACCAAGTTCCTCCTTAATAACATCTGACGTGCTCATACGATAAGCCTAGTAGACGGTGGGAGGTACAAAGTGATATGAAGTTTGTAAGTGGAAATGTTAAATGCAGAAATGAAAATATCCGTTTACGGACAGTGGATCAGAAAGGTAGCATCATAGCCTAACGTGTGAACATAATGACTAAGGGAAGGAAGATGTTATTTAGCAGGAAGCAAGGTGGCAGAGCGAGAGACATGAAATTGTTGTTTGTTTTCCCTTATGCTCCTTGTGCTAAAATATGGAATTTGCTGAATTGTGTTCGTGTGAAAAATATGGAGGATTGTAAGAGCTGAGGTAAATGGTTGTCTGATCAACCAAAATTTCCTGAGCGACTGTCAAGGGAAAAAATAAAACCTCTTTGGGAATATCGTATCTACGAACTAGAACTGTCCCTAGAGATCCAAAACTACATCGCGAAAATAGAGAAGAATCTTTGGTGGGAATTGGATCGACAAAATTTGAGGGAGGAGTGTAAGAAGGAGGAGGAATGGATCCTCGAACTGGGTCACAAGGTAGGACGTGTAAATCAGTATGAGAAGATGATGGCGGTGTATTGGTTGATGAAGAGTTTAGTTGGTTGGATAGAGTGGGATAGGAAAACTGTTGAAAAGGGGGATAACGCTTAGAATCCATGGATATTTTCTATCTCAGCGTCTGTCCAGGGCATGGAAGCGAAAGTGGATTTCCTTATCTCTCGCATGGGCTTCCAATATTCACCTTCCCCTCCTCTTGGAGCGCCGAAATGATATTTTAGGGTACCAGTCAGGGTGGTGGGCAAGACCTTGCTTATATTTTACAATAAGTTATCTAAATGGTTGGTTTGGGTAGGGTCGTGTTATTAGTCTGTTTTTGTTTCTTTTGTTTCTGACCTGTGTAAAGTCAAGTTGTAAAGGCTTATGGGCCTGGTTTTTTCCTACAGTAATTGTCACAAGATGTCAATTTAGATATGTTTTGTCTTGGGATGGATTGGAGGATGAATGCTTGTTCCTACAAGCAAGGGGTTTGTTGGGAATCAAGTCTGTATCTTCTTTCTGGGTTTATGTGGGAATGGGGTAAGAGATTTTGGGTTCACAAATTTTGGAGGAAGGGATTGTGCTATTATATTCCATATGATGATGATAAGCTCATTAATGTTGTTATGTAAGGACTTTCAATGCTATTAATATAATGTGAATACTTTTACTTACAAAAAAAATGAGTGTGTAAACAACGAATTCTTCATAAAATGGAAGAAATGCCCAATTAGCTATGGTTTATCATTTACCATAGCACAGATTTGGTATTACTGAAGCAATCTCAAAACCATACAAATATGACTATTAGTGACATGCGAGCAAGTGAATTCGCATGTTTAAATTCAAATTACATCTCCCACCCTTGTAGAATTGGAAAACACGTGCACATTATAGAACTACAAAATGCGGGCGCGTTATAGAACTACAAAATGTGTGTGTGTGCTATAGAACTACAAAACATGTGCTCGTTATGTATTTCTATAATGCGCACACATTTTGAAGAGCTAAAAATATAGCACTATATGTAATATAATAATGTATGAATAATAGTTTATAGGGGGTGTGGAAGGGTCAAGGGCCTAGGAGGATGTTGGGAGTTCAGTCAAGGATGGTTAATAGTTGAGAGGGGGTGGGGAAGGGTCAAGTGCCTAAGAAGATGTTGGAAGTTCAAGTGGGGATGGTTAATAGTTTATAGGGGGTGGGGAAGGGTTAAGGTCCTATGAAGATGCTTTAAATTTAAGTGGAGAAAGATGAATGAAATGGGAACATTATGGGTTACAAGGGTGAAGGGGAGTGGGGATTGAGAGAATTATTAGGAGGAGAAGAGGTGTTGAATATGTATAGGGTTAGAATTAGTACATGAGACTTGAGTGACGAAGGGGGATAAGGTGGAGGGGAGGAAGTGGGTGATGGTTTGATGAGAGAGAGGATTGGTGAATGGAAAGGTGGATATGGAGTATTAGAGGAGGAATAGGATGTGTTGGAGAAGAGAGGCAAAGGAGGGGGAAATTTAAGAGATGGGAATGAAATGCGATAAAACAGAGAATCATTAGAGAAAATTTCAACTCAAAATGGGCCTCCTAAGAAAAATAATAAAATAATAGTTAAAATAATAAAATAATATTTATTTCCCGTGGGGGGCAGAACAAGTGGTAAAGTGGAATTGTTGAAATTGGTTGTAAATCAAATATCTCATGTTCAAATCCCCCCCAAATTTACTTGTGCGCCATGGTTCGTGCCTTGTGGATGCACCTAGGGGTATAGTTGTAGCGGGATTGGATCCCTGGGCCCCATGCCACGCGAGTACTAGCCCGTCACAAGTTGCTGATTCCCCTAGTTACAAATAATAATAATAATAATAATAATAATAATAATAATAATAATAATAATAATAATATTTATTAATTTTAGAGGAAGAAAAGAAAAAAACTACTTTTCTTGTTCGTATTTTTGACATATCTCTCTGTGATTTCACTCAAATTTCGATCGAGAGAGCTCATTGGATGCAGAATTTGATTTTGCATCCAACGAGCTCTCTCAATCGAAATTTGAGTAAAATCACAGGGAGATATCTCAAAAATAAAAACAAAAAAAAAAGTAGTTTTTTTATGATACCTATCCCCAAATTTATATTAAATTTTTTTTTAAGACCTATACGGTATTTCAAATTTAAAGCAATTTCATTGGCTAACACATGATGCCATGGAATTTAAATTATGGTTAAAAGGCCCATTTTGAGTTGAAATTTCCTCTAATGAGGTAGGGGGTTGAGGAGAAGGGATAAGTTGAAAACATAAGAGAGAGAGAGAGAGAATGATGTGGAGAGAGTGTGAGAGACAATAAGATATAGAGGAAGGAGGGGGGGTGAGGGAGGGATGGAAATAGAGTGAAGGGAAGAGATATTGAGGGAGCGATAGAAGGCATGTTTGTGATAGGGGTTATAGGGGGATAGACACAAGGAGAGAATGGGGCACGTTAACACATGTAGAGAGAGAGAGAGAGAGAGAGAGAGAGAGAGAGAGAGAGAGAGAGAGAGAGAGATGGTGTCAAAGACAAAGGGTGGAGGGTTGAGAGATGGAGAGAGAAGGAGGTTTTGGAATAGAGAAACATGGATAGGGAGAGTGAAAAGAGATAAGGAGGGAGGGATACAAGTTGATACAGAGAGAGAGGGAGAGAGAGGGATAATTGCAAAGAGGGCTAGTAATTAAGGGAGAAGGGAGGGAGATATTTATAGATGGAGGTAAATAGAAGGTGGAGAGATGGGGAGAGATAGAGGGAGTTTGTGAGAGAAGGGAACACACACACACATACAAAAAAAAAATTATGTGGGAGATAGGGGGATGGGTGAGCGACATAGGGATAGGGGGAGGGGTGAGAAATAGAGAGAGAGTGATGGAGGGAAGGATAGTGAGGGAAGTAGAGAGAAGGTGGAGAGAGATTATGAGACATGGGAAGTGAGGAGGGACACACACACACACACACATAGAGAGAGGCAGGGATGGGTGAGTGACAAAGAGGGAGGGGGGTTGAATGATCTAGAGAGTGATATGGAGGGAGGGATAGTGAGGGAGGTATATAGAAGGTGGAGATATACTATGACAGAGGTGGGGTGAGGGAGTGACACAAACACATAGATAGATAAAGAGAGAAGTGGAGGGGATACACACACACAAAGAGAGAGAGAGAGAGGGTGAGCGATAGAGAGAGAGGGGGGAGGGGTGAGTGATAGAGAGAGAGTGGTGGAGGGAGGGATAGTGAGGGAGGTATAGTGAAGGTGGACAGAGGTTATGAGAGAGGGGGAATTAAATAGGGACACACACACATATATATAGAGAGAGAGAGAGATTGTGTGGGAGAGAGGGGGGGGATGGTGTGACAAACAACAAGAGAGGGGGGAGGGGGAGAATAGAGAGAGAGTGATGCAGGAAGGGATATTGAGGGAGGTATAAATAGGGTGGAGAGAGTTTTTGATAGATGGGGAGTAAGAGAGGGACACACACACACACATATAGAGAGAGAGAGAGGGGGGGAGGTTGTGAGGGATAGAAGGGGGAAAGACACACACACATACACACAGAGATAGTGAGAGATGGAAATACAAAGGAAAGGAGGGCCAGTGAGTAAGGCATAGAGGGATAGTGAGTAAGGCACATGTGTATCCATCGATTCTAAAAATATTATTTAGGGATAAAGCCTTGTATTTCCTCCCTTTACCATGTTGAGGCCTTAATACTCATATCTAATGCTCAAAACCTCTTAAAGGCATGTGCATATTTTCTTGGAGACCAAGCATAACTTGAGTAGGTCATATGTGGTGCTTCAAGGAGTTTTTCACTAACATGGGTGCCTGAAATATTCCATTATGGCCTAAGGAATGAGCATATCCCCTCATTCATGTCTTAGAGGTCCCAAACCTGTAACTCAAAACCACCTACTTATACTAACATCCATATTCATATTCCAAATATATCTATGAGATGCCATGTGTGATTTTTTAAGGCATCCTTCCTATCCCTAGATGCCTAGAAGCTTTAGTTAGGACCTAAGGCCATAGTCTCCTCCCCTAACCATGTCCATGGCCTGAAGATGCATACCTAGTGCTCAACAAATGATGATGGCATGCATATCCCGATTAAGATTCAAATGATTCACTTTTAATATCATGTCTGGTGATTGGAGGCATCAATTTTGGCCCTAAATGGTTAACAACTTCCTTTAAGGCCTAAGGACCAAGCTTTTCCCCCTACCCATTTGAAGGGGCCTAATAATTGTACTTAGTTCTAAAAATGTTCTAATGGAACTAGTATCCCCATTTCAAGGTAAATGAAACCATGGAAAGATCTATTGAGGTTGTTCAACACATCATTCTTGGATCTAGATGGATAGAAGCATATTCTAGGGGTTAAGGCCTAGGTTTCCTCCCTTATTATGTCTAAGGTCCCAAGACAAATATATAGTACTTAGAAACCCCTAATGGTTCCCATATCCCCATTCAAAAAAAAACTATCATCATGAGAGGTCATCTATGGTGATTCAAAGTGCCATTCATGGACCTTGAGCCCTAAAAGCTGGTTTATAATTTAAAATTAAAGCTTTATGTACCAACCATAATTAACACCTTATCCTCCTATCTAATCCTAAAAACATCCTAATCGTGGACATATCCCAACTTAAAGGTTGAGGATACCCTTAATAGATCATGTGTGTTTGTTAGAGGTGTTGTTCTTGGCCCTATATGTCTATAGGATTCCTTTAGGCCTTAAGGACTAGGTTTCCTCCCTCAACCATGTATATGGATATGTTTCTAGTGCTAGGATAATTCTACTGCATTGCATATTCTCTCTTAGATGCAAAATATCACATATGGAGGTCCTATGTGCAGGTTCAATTCCTTGATCATGGACTTCAAGCCTTAAAAGCTACCTTTAGGGCATAATTATTGAGTTTCCTCCCTCGAGCATGGTCAAGGGACAATGACCCATACATAGTCCTTAGAACCTCATGATGGTGTCCATATTACAACACAAAGAAAAATTATGCTCTTGGGAGGTTAGGCATGGTTGTTTGAGATGTTGTTCTTGATGATGTTAAAATATTACTATAGGTCCTAAGTCTTGATGACGCAAACTATTCTTTTTTTTCATTTCCCTAGCCATGCACTAAAATCATTTTTTGTGGTTCTCCATAATGTGTGCATGTTTTGCTTCTCTAAAATGCATGCGTGTTTTTCTTCTCCAAAATGAGTGCACGTTTTGCTTCTCCATAATGTGTGCGCTTTTTGCTTCTCCATAACACGTATGTGTTTTGTAACTATAAAATGCATGCACGTTTCGTAACTATAAAACGGGCGCGTGTTTTGCCTAGCCTAACTTACATGTCATATGGCATGTTAGGCTCGAGATTAACCAAACCAAGCATTACATAATGTGAGCACGTTGTGTTTTTATGTATCATGCGCGTGTTTCCAAAAAATAGGATTGCATCTAAAAGGTCCCTCGACTTCTTGCATACACCTTTATATAAAAAATCAAATATTTTAAATAACTTGTTTTAAGAATTTTTCTTTTTATATATACCAAAGTGAAAAATATTTTTTTATAAAACTCAAAAAAAAAAATTATTTATATATTTGATTATATAAGAAATCAAATATTTTAAATAATTTATTTTTCTATATATGACTAAGTGAAAAATATATTTTTAAAATTTGAAAAAACAAACATACAATTCATAATTTATTTTATATTTGATTATATAACAAATCAAGCATTTTAAATAATATGTTTTAAACATTAAAAAATTTTAATAAACATTTTCGGAAATCTTTGATAATCTACTTAATTTATATATTTGATTATATAAAAAATCAAGCATTTAACCTGTTTTAACCATCCTTAATAAACCTTCTTCAAGTTCTTTGACAATTTACTTAACGTTGTGTTGAAGGTCTTCACAAAATATCATATATATTTTACTATCAATTTTTTTTAAAGGATTCTTAGAATTTCTCTTTTTGAAACAAAGTTTACTTGCTTATTGGGTGAAACTATGATGTATTTTTTAATAAAGTTTACTTGCTTATGGGGTGAAACTATGATGATTATCTGTTATTATTTTGGAAGAAGCACATTGCAAATGAGGATCTGTTATTCTTTTGTAGGTTTCCATCCAAATACCACCAAAACAAAAATTAATAAAATGAAGCCAAAACCTTAGGATGTCATCCTTGAAGAGTTAAAATGTGCTTGACATGTTCACCAACATGCCACTTGTCCTCTCCTAACATGAGCACTCTTTCTTAGATGACTTGCAAGGCTTCTTGGAGTGGTGTGACCTAGAGATGCATGCACAAAGAGCATCAAATGCAGAGTGCTCCTCTTCTTAAATGATACCACATGTGAGCAAAGGGCCATTTCATGCGAAGTTCATTGGATGAATTGTAACTTTAAGAAAACCTTGCTTGGAGTCTTTATACTTGCCTTTATGCAAGGAAGGAAGGTGCTAGGGTTTGTGAAAGACATAACCTAGAAGATACTTGAAGGGTTGGGGTTTTTGAAAGAAAAAACCTAGAGGATAATTGAAGTGCTAGGGTTTGATTCCATCTGAGAAGGACTTAGGGTTTTGATAGTGGTTCCAACCTCATCAACAATCACATGGAGAGCAAGAATTTAGTAGACAACACTTTTTTATGAATGCAGGATTGGAAGGTTGTAGCTTTTTCCTTGGATTCTATCATGTATGAGAATATGGGAATGGCATTGAATCAAAAGCACCAAGCCCTCTTTGTAACCCGATATCAATGGTGTTGATTGTTGAACTCCTCATTCATAGGCTTATAAAAATTGTATCTTTCACTTGAGCCAAAATCCCTTATTAGGCATGTCATGGTTTTTTTTACAATATTTTTAATGCTTGGACATAACAGTTCTGCAATTTACACTTACAGCCGATGCACAAATCTCAAAAATATACTACATCAATTCCATTATATATGTGCCTCAAATTATAACATTAAAGTTGAGTATATCCAATAAAGAGACAAGATTCCATTGAATAATCATTCCATGCATTGCACAATTCATATTATCAAGTCTTAAGAGGACAAACATATCACTCTTCATAACCCTCCTATTAGGAACCTTGTGTTATCTTGTTGAGCACCCAACAATATCTCTAAAATCAAAAGAGATAAGTGTTTGGAGTAGCCAGATTAGTTAGGTTGTACTTTCATTGTTTCACACATTAATTCCGCTAAGTTTAAGTGAGACCTAAAAAATAACTAAAATTTATAGGACCATTTGCAAAACACAGCAATCTATTATTTCATTCTCACTTTTACTTTCGAAGCATTGTTGTTTAAGATTCTTTATTTTTCAAGAGCACAATATTTCAAATTCCAAATTTACAATTGCAATCAAGCACATGTCCATTGTTTATTGATTTTGCAGAAGGTTCATTTTCGCATTGTGAATGTGAATATTGGCTACTGAATTGATTTAAAGTTTAATTTCATAGAGTGTGGCTCCATATCCCAAATAGAGTAGGAATTGGTTTTGTGAAATATTATTTCTTTCTTGTAATTGTATTTGATTTATATTCAAAACAAGGTTCGCCTGTCATTGAAAAACTTTTGCATTTTTGCACGATTGCTTGTCATTGAATTTAAGTAAACCTTAATCAATTTTAACTCCTAATTAAAAAAAAACCTTCAAAAACTTAGTAAATAGGGAACACCCCCCTAGACCTTTGGGAGTTTGTTCTAAACGAAGGAGTTAGCAATCAAGGTGACAGTGGGTTCCAAACTCATAGTTTTCCCTCAAGAACAAACCTAGCGGTTGAGAGACTTTTCTATAGTGAAGTATGTTTTTGGTGGTAACAATCTCAATATCAAGTGCCAAATTGTCAATACATGTGAAAAATATAGCTCCATGGAATAAGGAGTCCACCAATAAAGATAGTGGCATCAAATTAAGTGCAATCCCCTAGACCCTCACCCCACACACAATACTCAACCAATATCATGAAGGGGTCAAACCATTCTCTAAGCAATAGAGGGAAACCATGCATCAAAATGTGTCAAGAGAGAAGACTAAGGGGAGAATTCCATAGTCCACTCACAAATGTAATTGATATAGTTAAGAGGCCATCCAAGTTCCTTGAAGCAAGGGTGCTCCATGGAAAATGTGTAATGCCACCAAACATGAGCTAGAAAGAAGGGCGCTCCATGCAATATCAACAATGAGTCATCCATAAGTGTGAACAACATCCAATGAGCTAGAGCACCTCAATAGAAAATTCTCTAGAGTCCAAATACCATATTTAACATGCAATAATCCTAGTACTTCATAAAAAATGATAATCCATGTCATCAAGATGACAAATCAAACCAAAATTCTAGGGCACTCCATGAGAACATGATCAATGTGTCATGAAAAAATGACATATGAGTGAATTTCACCGTCATTTCCTAGTGTTCTAGCTCGTAGGCATCAAAGTCACATAACCACATCAATAACCATACTGTCAAACATTGCATAGGAAATACTTCATCAAGGAGCAATGATTAACACTTTAAAACTTAGGGAAACCCTAAGTTGACTGGTTCCCATTCCATGAAAACACAAAGTGTTAGATTAATTCTAAGGAAAGATACTCAAGTATTCCAATATTACCAAAAAGAGAGCATATCAAGATCAATACACCAATATATCATTAGGATCCATCAACCAATCACCAACTAGGGCACCATCACAATAGGAACCATAACTCTAGCATCAAGCACCCAAGACATCCTACAGCTTCATCAACTTGTCAACAAGCTTTGTGATGAAAATCATAAGTGTAGGGCCTCATATAATATGAGGGGTAGACATCCTGAATGCAACTCAGATCCACCCAAAGCACCCCATGCTAAAATAAACCATCCCAACAAAGAGCCGTATGCCTAACTTCAAAAGTGACTTTAATATTTTTTTTGAGCATCAATACAGACTATGTCAAAGGAAGATAGGGTCTATCTCCTTTAATCTTCAGAAAGCCAAATTTAAGGCCTTGAAAGTTGAACTACATCCTCATTTTCCGCCTCATTGTTAGAATATATCCCTAGACCTCTTCAAATGAAGTATTTGACCTTTTAACACCTATACCAAATATAATAACATCATAATATAGCCCTGGTAAAATCTGGGGTTATTCTTTCATGGTCCATCAAATCAACAAGTAGCTTCCTTAATCTTGGTTAATATCTTCTTTGTAGGGTTGTCATCCTCTATCCTCTAGCAGGATGCTCCAAAATATTTTTGAAAATAGGTGTGCACAGTGACACTGAATTTTTTTCGTAATCTCATCCATCAAACAAGAAAATGTTTCTCCTATAATCTATTATATATATTTTAAGTTATATCCATTTGCTAATGTGCTACTATTTTGATTGAAATCCATAGATTCTTACAAATGGATTAATAATGATGTTTTTTCCAGTTCCAAGAGGGGTTCATAACTTCCAAGTACACATGCTTTTGCAATGGAGGAAGGCCGTGAAGGCAGAACATACTAAAGTTGCAGATGTTCCTTGACGAGGAAGTCAATCAACTAAATTTGGAGAGGATTTCACCCTGTTCAAGACTTTTGAAAATGATTGTTGCTCTTCAAGGAACCAAGACTGTATTGTGTATCTTAAAGGTGAAAATTTTGTTAGCATAGCCATTGCTACTAGGTACAAGTTGCATTATTTCTTGAATGCATCACTGTTTCTTTTGAGTTCAGTAATTTATGGAGTTTTACACTTTCTACTTGCACCTTTTTTTTTCAACCATACTGGCATACACACTTTCTATATTTAATTTTGAGGAAATGATTTCTGCATATCTCTTTCAAACATATCAATTTTCATAACTAATCTATATGTCTTTAAAATAAGAGTATTGTATTCATCTACATGCTATAATCAAATATACATCCTCTATGACATATTGGACTCTTTCCAATTTGGATGCTGAACAAACAATTTAATGTTGTTTGTGATCCTTGTTTTCTTCTTTTAACAGTTAGGTGGATCTCTTTTACTTATACACTTTTTCATTATACTGGTTGACCTGTATTCATTTCTTTGCCAAAGTTATCTAAATGGAATTTGAAGGTGTATTTGTTCTTTGATTACTAGGTTTCTTGCCCCTGAATCTTCTTCTAGTGTTTGGATTGACATGTATACGACCCAAAACCATAGTTACTGGAAACATATGTGTTTTTTCCCTAGTATGCAAATATTCACATTTTTCCAAGTTCCAAATGTTTGTATTTTCAAAGAGGCAATAGTTGAAAGATAGATGAAAGGAAGAGAACATGCCATGAAGGCTTTCCAAACTTAAATATCTCATTCCTTAACAAATATTATATACATCTAAATTTAGTAGTATAAAATTAGAGACTGAGGACAGTAATAGCTTGTATCCTAAAACAAACTAATATATCAAAAATACTTTTTTCTCTTGTAATAAGCAGTAACAATAATCAATTGTCTAAAACTATACAAAAGGTTCTTTCAATGGTCATCATCTATAGAATCTTAAAATGAATAATTGCAGTTTAGCAAATTGTGTGCATCTTATTTCATCAATATTGCTTGTACTAGATCTATTCAACTAATTTCCTAAATTTTATCTTCAACATAAAGATGTTTCAGATGCTGATGTAGCACTGCAGATTGTTACCAATATACCAAAAGGGATTTACATTCGAATACCCCCACAATGGCCATTTTAGTCCCTTTGCACCAAGAATCTCCCTAAATCTTTCAAATATGTTCTTTCTTAATGTTATAGTGAAAACATTTTCTAGGTGATTTTGAGAGATTTAATAGTTGTTTGGTGTGGTGATGATTAACCTCAATGTGCTTGGTCTTAATATGAAATAATTGATCCTTTAAGTTGGATAAATATTTTGATTATTTCTAAAGAGAGGTGTGGTCTAAGTTGATTCTAGTATCTAGGCTCAAGTCCCTAAGAATCCTCTAATCCATATTTCTTCACAAGATGCACTCATTGCTGCATTGTACCACTTTTCTATGGAGGATGATGCAATGGTTGGTTTATTTTTGCTAGCCCATGAAATCACCCTTGATCCCATGCTGAATGAATAACTTGTGGTAAATTTCATTTCATCTATGCCACCTGCTTAGTCTGAACTTGTGCAATTGATCAACTTAAAGTTATCATTGTGCACATACTAAGACTATAATGAAAATTGCAACGAATAGCTCTCGGGAAAACCAAAAATCTTGAATCTTGTTACAATGTCGAAAACATAACATGAATGTACACTAGTTATGGTAAGGTATATGAATCATGAGACTCTTTATTGAATGTATATCTGTAACATTCAGCTTTTAACCAATCGAATGCACTAAGCTATAATATTATATTATTTATAATATTATATTAATTAAATATTTTAATGGTGTTGTTATTTGGACCGGTGTCACATTTGGAGGTATGAGTTGATTTGTAATGAAACCATAATACACACACACACACACATAGATATATGTGTGTGTGTGTGTGTTATCTGATTTGTAAATATTCCTAGCTGAGAGCTCTAGGAAATGGCTTGACTAGCTAATGGTTAAGATTTCAATTTATGGGCTTGGTTGTGGTGTTATGTTTAAATGTTGTAAAAACAAAGCATAATAGATAATATAATAACCAACAAAATGCAAGAGCACAAGTGGGATATGAGTCCACAAAAGGCAAAGAGGAAACGGGATCCATGGGAGGATTTTTTTTCCTCGTGTAATTTGTTGAAATGTTACCTTTTTTCCATGCCTTATTAAAATCTCTCTAACCTACCTTGATCATATGTCCAAGACGAAAGCCATAATGTTTCTTGGAAGGAATGTACGGGGAAAGATATAACATGTATTTTTTTCTGGAGAGATTTCTTATTCCATTATCCTCTAATCCTCTATCCTGGAATGAAGCTGTATGTTCTTTGATGGCTATCTTTGCCTGTCTCCAACAAAAGAAATACATGAACTTGAAAGAGGCAACCTGTTGTTAAAAGTTTAACTTTCGAGAATCCCTCAAATTGTGCAAAAGAAATTTGAGGGTGAAAATAATGAACTCAGCTAGCCCTCATTCTTTGCATTAAAAATATATATATAAGCAAATCAAAACTCTTGCAAGTTGAAAAATCCGTTGGCTTATGAGGAATCTCGGGTTGCTCTCTGAGGAAATTAGTTGAGCTTGACTGAGGTTTCCTCAGACCCGAACTTCTACAACATAAGATATTTTTGGGGTTATCCTCCGTGGTTACAGTAGATAGAAGAATGAAAGAAATTGTTGGGACAGTCTAAGGCTTTTTCGATGGTGAAGGTCTAGTTAACAAATGACTTGACTGAGTCCGAATTTTATTCTCCCAATGCATTTCCAAACCCCTAAACACTCAAGAAACCCCTAGTTCACCCTAGTTCTCCCAATGCATCTCCAAACCCCCAAAAAATAAAAAATAAAATCTATTTTCTCTACAGATAAGGAATTAATTCATTTTTCAAACGACCCTAGTCTACGCAATGCATTTCTCTGAAGTTAAGCAATATTCCTTTTTATGTGTTCTGCACATAAAAAAATTTTGAATATTAAGTGTTTTGGTTGATATTTCAACTTACTGAAGACATATCGGTCTCCTTTTCGGTTGTGGTCTCAATCTCCTCTGGGCATAGAACTGGGTGTAGAAGTATGTGGGTCTCCTCTAGGTGAACAACCATAAGGCTTTAGTAATTTGTGGGTCACCTCCTCTTCTAGCGTGTGATAGGTTCATACTTCCTTCTTCTCTAGTTCAGACATCAACTATGTCGTGGTTTATCCCTTCTAGTGGACGTTTATCCCTTTGTCATGGCCATTTATCCCAAATCCAAATGAGATCGATGAAATCCAAATATTACTAACCCTGGTTGAAATTTTTACAAATAACTTTGAATAAATCTTACAAGTTTGGATAATCTAAAATGCTTGAAATGTTTAATGACATTCTTAATAGTAAGCTAAAATATAGATGTATTAATGGTTTATTAATAAGGGTATGGGATTATATACTCAACTTGAATTTATTGAGGGTTTTTGAATAAGTTTTTTTTGGAGAGGGATTACGAAAACTAAGGTGCAAAGCTTCATAGGATACCAACTATATATACACTCCACCCACTCTAGCTAGCCATGCATAGAACACATAACACAATTTTATTCTTGAAATTAAGAATGGAATATAGTTTGTCTGAACAATTGTACAATGGGCATAAAACAAAATTTTGTTGTTGAAATTATGGACATAACATAATTTGTCTTGCGAATTATCTACATTTTTTATTTTGCTTCATAATATTTGGAAACTTCCTTGCCAACAACTAAATTTAATAATGAATTCTAAATAATCAAGTTTAGATGTCTAATTTTATTAGTATTGTCAAAATAAAATATATTCTCATAAAGGAATAATAACATAAACACCCTAGCAAGCTCCATATCCACTTTATCAAATAAACACCATTGTCAATCAACATTTTTTAATTTTTAATTTTTATACTTCCAATACATAGTCTGCCTTCCAATTTTATAAATTGTTTGAACTAATCCTATGTTTTTGTAAATTGTTTCAAAAATTCCTATTCCTTATGTTTTTGTAAATTGTTTCAAATAGTCCTATGTCTTAGGGTTGCATTTAACATAATACCAAGAGGGAGGGAACTCATGTCCAATTTAACATAAAGTTCTTTGTTATTTAGTGTGGCAAGGGGTGGACCTTGTTCCAAGTAGTATAGGTCAATAACATATTTTAGTGACTAATATGTTACATGCAAAATTATTTTTATGTATTCCTAAAATAGTCATTAATCCAAGTACTGTAACCATTTAATTGGATATCTTTACTTTATTTTACATTATTTTTAAATATATCCACTTAATTGAATATATGTACCTTATCTGACATCTGTATAGAAAAACAAATATTGGAAAGGGTTTGTCATGGGGGTTGTGTTCTAATAGTATTGGGCGATTGCTAGGGCCTCATAGGTGTTGGGATCCAGTCCTAGGAATTCCTATGGGACACCTTTGATTCCAAGAGGAGGAATAGCATGGTGGTGAATTTCAAGTAAAAACAAATATGGGCAATTTTAAGGATAATAGAAAATGTATACATCTTAATTAAATTAATAATTTTAAATACAACACTTTATTGTTATGTATATGTATTTTAGTAGTTGTTAATTCTTTTCTTCAACTGAACATGTTGCAAATTTCAAATAATATATGTCAAGTTCATACAAGTTGCTTACTCACCAAAAAAACATATATTAATTAAAAATGTGTAATTTTTTTGTAGTGTTTTTAAATAAAGGTAGAAAAATATAATAATAAAGCGTAAAATGTAAATAAAATTATAAGATTTTTCTTAATTATGATATTCAACTACTACAACCATAATAATATTTGGTCTCATGTATGATGATAATGTCGACGATGATGAAGATGATGATGATGATGATGATGATGAAGGCAATGATGATGATGATGATGATGATGAAGATGATCATGATGATGAAGACAATGATGATGAACATGATGGTGATGATGACCATGATCATGATCATGATCATGATGAAGATGATGATGATGATGATGATGAAGATCACGATGATGATGTTGAATTTTGCTTGCTTCATTGGTATGGGTGAGGAGAGCAGATGAGTTAGAGAAAGACATGAAGTGTGAGACCTATATACATTTGAACTATGATCCACAAAACCTTTAGCAATGAATCTACCATTCGCAATATCAGATATTTAAACTTCATTGGGAAAGACAAAAACCTTCTTAGGAGACCCAGTGTGGGTCATATGGTATACTGACAATATATTAGAAACAAGACCTCGGACATACAAGACATTATTGAAGGAACCATGATGAAAATAAATGCTACCTTTACCCTTACTTTTAGTTTCTGAGTTGTCTCCCAGTGAAACCTTTGGACATTTCGAATAATCAATATATGAGAATACCTCCTTTGTTGAAACCATGTTCCTAGAAGCTCCATAATCCATGATAACAGGATGAGATCTTATAGTACTTGCAACAAGGACATCAGCTCTCTCCTTGTATTTGAAACTGGATCCTCCTTCCTTATTCTTTGCACCATCATGAAGGGATATGTTTTTATTCTACATGATTTGAGTCGGCATATCAATATGCTTCTTCATGCAAGAGCTCTCAGGATGAAATCCCTTACCACAGAATGTGCACTTGCTACCTTCACCTTTACCTTTCTTCTTCTGAAATTTCTTCTTCTTAGAGTTTGTGGACTCCTCATGAGACATGGAATTGTCTCCTTTTTTATCTGGGGGTTTCTAATCCTTCTTCTTACCTTTAGAATCAACCTTGGAATCTCCAGTAATGAAATCTTCATCTTTGCAAGGTTTGATGGTTCGCATCAAGACCAATTTGTCTTGCTCATGAGTCAAGGATTCCATGAAATCTTCCAGTGAAGGAATCTTCTAGTTTTGAACTGTCAACTTGGTGGCGTGGAATGTCGAAAAAAATACTGAGTAGTCAGGGCCAAGCTTCGAAAGTATGGCCAAGACTAGTTTTTTATCTTCTTTGTCAATACAACACTGTTTTAGCTGCAAAACCGATGATTTGAATTTGGAAAAGTAGACTTGCAAGGATTCAAAGCTGCTTGGAGTCAGTGAAATCAACTTGTTCTCTAGTTGATGACCCCTCATATTATCTATCTTCCCAAATAAAGTTTGAATCTTCTCCCATACTTCATTTGGAGACAACAATCCATCATAATGAAATAGAAGGTCTCTAGAAATGTTGAGACATAAGATACCATATGCCGCATATCTCCTATTATGCAATTTTATCTTCTCATCCATTGCATTAGGCTCAGTTTCAATTTCCATGGTCACTCTATAGAGGAATTTACTCATCATCATAATCTCCATCCTTGCCTTCCATTCGAAATAGTTGAATGGAGTTAAGATGATTTGTTGAGATTGATCCATTCTTCAGCAACTACACCCTTGAACAAATAGAATGTGCTCCCAATGAGTGATGTTGACCCTGCAAATTCAATTTGAAGAGGATAAAAATTGAGCTACCAAGGTTTTCATAGCATGTGGAAATTAATCCCAAGCTTATATCAGTTGAAATCACAAAATTGCTTGAAAAATATGCAAGAAACATACAAAAGGAGACTTAATCAGATGAATAAAAAAAACTATTGTTGATATTAATTTATACCAGACATCATTAAATATATATAGGCTTCTCATCATATATATACTCCAATTATTTGAAATCTCAAATATTCTATTCGAATCAGTACAAACGCAGGCTTACTAAACTAGTTAAAATCCCCCATAAGTGCATAAAGAATTATCCAAAATAGTCAATATGCTCACGAATTCACTGAATGAGTAGGTGCAACTGATAAGTGATGGAAAGTGGCTTTATCATTCTTTTAAATGAGGAAAATAAGGGAGGAAATTTGTTGCAAAAAACAAGGAAGACTACCTTAAAACTACAGAAAAGATAGTGTTATCGGATAAATCTACTCAAGCAGACTCAAGCCAGATCTCCCTAGTCCAAGTGGATTTAGAAAAAAATAAAGTACACAATAAAATATAATTTCCTATATCAAATAGAAATGCAATTCAACATATATATCGCTTACTTACAATATGCAAATCTTGTTCTCTCTTTATTGATCCAAGCTCCAGAACCTTCAGATCTTCGGCTGCAAAACCCTGTAAAGCAAGTGGAAACAAGCAAACTGTACATGCGTATCTAAACATGAATTAATCTAAGCTAACAGTTAAGGAATAAATCTCTAAACATTGGTAACACAATAACATTTATGGAAAGAGATTTTTCTTAATGTAATCAATGAGATACATAGAATTATATAGGAGAGAACATCACAACCTGGTCTTAACATTGCAATCTTCTAGCCAACAATCCCAGCCAAAGACTCCAAAGTAATATAGAAATACTCCCAAAGGATGATAGGGATCGCCTATAAATTCCACCATCATAATAGTACCATAGTCCTTCCTCTATTTAAAATGGAGAGAGGATTTAATTTATAAGGCTAAAGGGATAGAGTACGTTGAGGATTAGGAGGAGGATTCTAAGGGATCTTCCCCATAGGTTAGGAACTGAATTCTTCCTAGCCTAAATGATAGGGATATACATCCACATCATACACCTTTGAGAAGGTTCTCGAAGCTCTGTTTTTTTCCTCAAAATGCCACCAACGCACCTTCCATGAAAGGAAAGAGCATCGTCAATGCACCTAGCAGTGGGAGACAAATCATCGACAGCGGGGCACCTAGAATAAAGGAAAAGAGTGCCATCAGTGCACCTATAATGAAGGGCAAGAGTGTCGACCTTCCTAAAGAGGGAAAAAAGGAAAGAACAACCTCACTATAAATCAACTTTATCAGAGAAAAATTTGGGGTTAGGCAAAGGGTTGACACGTGGATCAAGAGGACAATATTTCGGTGTAACAGATAGAAAAGCTAGATAATGAAGGAATGTGCACTTACTAAACTAGATAGTTTGTTATTTTGAAATATCTTATCCATAATATTTCCAAAGAGCTCCAAGAGTCAGTTTTGGAAATTTTAGACCACAGAAATGGAATTGGGTACAAACTCGCTAGTGTAGGATCTAGGAAATTAATAAAAAAGATTAATTATTTTATACTAAGTATTGGAATGGGTTTTGATTATTCTAACACCCGTATCCATTAATTCTTCTTCAAGGATTCTTCAAAACATGTGGGTTCTTAATTAATAATATTTCTCATTACTGCCACATAGTTTGAAGGGATTCTTTGTCTTTTGCTTCCTTTTGGTGCACCATATCTTTTTGCTTTCTTTGATTACATCACGAGCACAAGCTGGTCTTCTTTTTGTTGATATCATCTTATGGGGTGTTTCAATAAGTCCTTGAGGTTCTTAAAGGTCATGATATTCTTGTATAGGAGCTTCTTCAATGTCTCTAATTAGTGGTTTGATAACTTATGTGGCTCTAGGAGCCTCCTTCTCTTCTTCACGATCCTCATATGCAATGATGTTTCTGGATTTGGTGAAGGCTGCATCTTCATCAAATGTAACATCTCTTCTGATATCGATCTGGTGGAATCCTGGAGTATAAATTCTATAAGCTTTTGATTGTTCATTGTATCCAAAAAATATTCCCTTGTTTCCTGAAGGTTCCAACTTTGATCTTTTCTCTTTTGGAACATGTAGGTATACAGAACAACCAAATATCACTAGGTGGCTTACTTCTAGATTTTCACCAATGAACATTTCTTCTAGGGTTTTGTTACCAAGAAAACTGTAAGAAATTATATTCTAGACATAGACTTTGGTTCTTATTTCTTATGACCATATATGCATAGGAATATCTTAATCATGGATAATTTCTATGTCTGCTTCCATGATGGATCTATTCTTTCTTCCAACTACTCCATTTTGCTGTGAATTATAGGTTGTGGTAATCTCTGGGTAAATGAATTAAGGTGGGTAACACTTTTTGACCAAATTTGGTGATGAAAACCTGATTTTTTACTCATGTGCTAGATAGAAGCCCTCGAAACGCATATATTCCATGTGAATTTCAGCTTATAGTAAAAAAACAAATTGTAGAATATTATGTTGGCTTCCCAATAATTTTTTTTTTAAATATTCCAATGTCATTTAATGTGTAAAATTTTGCATTTAATGAACCGTGTGACCTGAAAAATTTGAAGAAGTTAATAAGTGGCTCATGTCCCACCCAACTAATTCAATCTTACATTAA
>LPNX010497829.1:33970-44152 GCA_001517045.1 Pseudotsuga menziesii
AATTATTTTCTCGTAATTGTAATTTTTTAATTAATTCATAAACTTATATACATTGTATGTGCATGTATGAATTCATATATATGCATTCATAATTGTATGTAAATTGTACAATTTCATATTGCATATTCATATATTCAATTTCATAGTGTTCTAGTTCATAATTTTTATATATATACATGTTAAATTGTTTAGAATTTAATTATAATTTTGTAATTAATTCATAAATTTAAATACATTGTATGTGCATGTATGAATTCATATATATGTATTCATAATTGTATATAAATTGTATAATTTCATATTCACGTATTCATATAATTTCATATTGCATATTCATATATTCAATTTCAGAGTGTTCTAGTTCATAATTTATATATATATATACATGTTAAATTGTTTAGAATTTAATTATAATTTTTTAATTGTAATTTTGTAATTAATTCATAAACTTATATACATTTTATGTGCATGTATATATACAACCTTCTAAAACAACTTATGTACATGTGAAAGAATGGTATGTGTTGTGAAAGAATTGAAAAAAAATGTTTAACCACTACACTAAATTACATATATACAAAGTAAGTGTATTATAGTATGAGTAGTTCTAGTTGCCCAATGAAATTAGAGAATGGTTGATGAATATATATAATTATAGTGCATAATATTCTAGCATAATATCTAGTTCTAAATTAATATGAATACGTCCATTAGCCTCACATAACCTCACATACAAATGAATTTTATAATTTGATGATATAGCCTCACATGTAAATGAATTATAATTTGATAATATAGCCTCACATATATATAATTTTTATGTTAAAAATTACAAAGATTGTTCTCAATGGGGTTTGATTGCACCATCATAGGTTTAATTGCATCTTCTCCTCTTAACATTGCACTTATTTTCTTCATCTTTTCTATAGCCTTATCTCTCATTTCATCGATTTTAATATGATTTTAATTTCATATTCATATATGAACATTTTCATAGTGTTCAAATTACAATTACATTACATTACAATCATGTACAAATAACTAGGAATCATACGGCTTTAAGCATTGATGACAATGATGATCTCAAAAAAAATAAACAATTACAATTGCAATCACATTACAATTACAAACACATTAACGTGCAAAAGCACCAACCTTACGTCATTGGGCTCAAAAAACCCAGAAAAGGGATAAAATCTCAAAAAAGGGCTAAAAACCCTAAATAGGACCCCTTGTTACTTATTTTTTGGAAGGAAAGTTTCATACATAGTGCACACACTCACACCATTAAAACAACACACTCAGTTCATGACCCTAAGAAAAACCTTAAAAGTAACCTAATTTACTTAATAACATTCGATTTAGGACATAAGTCTCATCCGCAACAATTGTGGAAAGTACTTGGGATTTTCCCAAAAACTCATTATGAGGAGTACCACAGGAACCCTGAAGTAGCTGTGCATTGAGAGGACCTGCCAAGCGAAAAGGGAAATGAATCCTACTAGATTGACTAGATTCCCACTTGTGAGGAAAACTAAAGAGCCATCATTTGTGGCCGAGTGGTTAGCAATTTTACATGCACTGTGAAGTGAGGGGAACTACCCCAATACTCAAGCCTGAGACAGCCTTGGTGGTTGAGTGACTACCTTTGAACCATAAGAAATATGATTTAAATTGGGGTCCATATTCATCTCTAGTTACTACTACAACCATCATTGCTCCACCATGTTCTTCCTCTTGCGTTAGGGGGCAATCCCCTCAATTTGGTTCTTTGGACCGTCACCGTTGAAGCCCTCATCGACAACACTCCTCACCTTCAGAGGGACACACATCCTATGACTCTAATTCAGATTCCTACCAATTCGAACTTAATATTTTCAGTGCTATGTCTAGCCCCATGGACGGCATACATCTGGATCCCTTTCACGGAGGGGCAGTTGGTGGTGGACCTATGTCCTTGCCACCCAATTCATCACGTCAAGAATCATTTCCCTTGAATATGAGATGTAAGAGATCATTGTAAAGATATGAAAATCAATACATTTAGTGAATATTCAAGCTTGTATAAATATTTGCTATTTTTTTAACAAAAAATGACTATATGATAAGTAAAATAAAATGTTTTTCTTGAGCTTGTATTTATTTGTATTTATTCTTGAGTTTGTATTTATTTTTAAGCTTGTATTTATTTATTGCTAGATCCTAGCCAGCCATCACAGCATCGCACACCCTTTGATTTCTCAAGAGTAATTGGGAGCTTCAATGACATTGGAATGGCTGCTAATTGTTTAAGAGAGTTGGATGATGCCACTCAAGAGGAGTTCTGGAACCCGACCCCTGATCGGATAATCAGAGAGAATGTTAGTAACATAATGAAGTTGTAATTTGAATAAAAATTAGTGATTACACAATCTCAAATCCTACATGGATTGATAAAACACAAGAAATTGAAATGTGCCACAAAGTATTGGCTTTTAAGGATGTTAAAAATAAAAATGCATGTGAGAATGTGACTGAAAATGTAACAACTACACTATCTACATTTGTAAAGTCAAGAAAAACTAATATCAGCGTTGCTCATATGGAAATTACAACTGCTATTGTGGCACAAATCACCTCAAGAAATCGAATGGTTACAACAATGTCAAAGATGCTCCATGTTTCAAGAAAACACTGCACAAATACACTCAATCCAGGGTAAAGAGAGATGAAAACGATGAAGCTACTTGTTGGGATATTATATGAAGAGAAGCATATAAAGACAAGATGAAAGAGAAAATCAGAGAGAAGGTGATAGAGTATTGGGACAACCATTCTCGTGCTATACCAAATTGAAAACATGTACTGCAACAACGTTCTGGAAGAGGCATTTATAAGGACAATTGCAAGCATGTTATGGAGATGACAGGAGTTGCTTTTCTCAAAGAATTCAAAGAATCAAATCCTAGTGTCCAGATCTCATTTAACATGTTTAGTAAGTTAAAACCATAGTATATTATGCCAAATACGATTCGGGACACTTGTTGTTGTCGATACCACGTTGAATTCCAGTTATACTATAACACTTTTGTGGATTTTTGCATAAAACATTGCGATGGTGAACCCGCTCTTCACACAATGTGGGATTTTATTTCTATGATACTATGGAATAGGAATCCTAAAAATGTATTTTCATTAAAATGTGTGTAGGTGGGAGAAAATGCCATGAATGTGGTGATTTGGCATTGTTCCACAGGAAGTTTCCTATCAATCCAACACACCCTAGATTGTCAGATATCACAGTTAAGTGGAAGAGATATGAGTATGTATCCATGAATTTATCATCTTATTCACATTTTCCATCTAAGAGGATCAAATTTCTCGAGGATGATATTCCTATTTTAGACTTCATGGACAAGTTTCAAAGCCATATTTACAAATACATTAAACACTCCCACAAGTCTAGGTTGCAAGCTTTAGATTTTGAGCATTCTCGTGAGGTTTTTGATCCAGGCACAATCTTATCAATGGTAGACTTTGCTAATAATTACACATTTGCTCCTCAGAGAAAGATACAAAGTGAGTATTATCACTCTGACCAGGTGTCCGTCTTCGTACATGTATTGTATAGACATGCTCAAGCGAGCATTGATGGTAGGGATAGCACTCCTCAGTCACGCGATGTGATCAAGGAATAACATTTTTATGTCAGTAATGATCATGAGAAAGACACAATGTTTGTTCAACATTTCTTTGGGTTGATTTATGATTCATTCAGAAAGAATGGGGTGTCATTTACAAAACATTGGATTTGGTCAGATGGGTGTGCAAGGAAGTTCAAATCGGCACACTTCTTTTATTGGTTGAGTCCCCTTCACAAAGAGACACGAATTCTACACACCTAGATATTTTTTGAAACAGGGCGCGGAAAGGGTGAACATGATGGCGCAGGTGCATGCATGAAACGAGCACTTCAGAGGTACCAAATGAGTCATAGTGCATCTCGACTCAAGTGCTCAACAGAAGTAGTTGATTGGTGCACACAAAATTTGGGTCACCAAGGTCATGAACACGGAAGGTTGGTGCATAGGTAGGAACAATATATATATATATATATATATATCAAAAAACAACAACTCAATTGGAATTTAATAAATATGTTTGTATTATATATATATATATATATGATGTTTTTTATTTGATCCAGGTTTTTTGGGGATGTTTCCCTTGGAAATGTGAATAAATCCATGCCATGGTATTGCGAGACCATACCTGGTATGAGAGAACTACATTCAGTCACATATTAAATACATGAGAGACATATTTTCCTTTGAAACGAGGAAGTATGCATCTTTCTGTGAGTTCTACATTGAAGCCAATGGAATGGGGGTTGATAATTATGTGAACAATGCATATGTGAAACAATGGAAATATGTCCCTCTTAATCCAAAGGGGCCACATCCAATTTTGACGTGGCAATAGATGTACACTGATGAGGCAATGGTTTCACTAGATTAGGATGAGGTTTCTGATTTGGTTAAGCAACATACATGACAGTTGATTGAATGTTTAAACTTCTATTCTTGTACACATGCATATATATATTTAAAATTTGTATAATATTTGAAAATATTGATACAGGTGATGTATTTGTTGTAACTGAACCACCGCGAAATGACGCGCATGTGGCATAATTTTTTATGCGGTGTACACAAATCAAAAGCAGGTTGGTGTGGCCCTATGTCGATGAAGATTTCACATACCAGGTTGGTAACCTAGTTGTGATGAGCCACTTTTTTGAAAAAGTGAGAAGACAAAGTGATTATATTATATAGAAAGATTTCATGCCTGAATATATATCTTGTCAGAACAATCATTTGGTGGTGGCAACTCAGATACGTCTCATTGAAATCAAAGTGAAGAGGGGTGAACCAAAGAAATGGAATATGCCAGTAGTTGACCATGATCATATTATGGAGACATACATTACTATAACCCACTGACCGGATGAATGAAATTTATATGTATATCACACTCTATTCTTTGGTCTATTTGTGCAAATACATGTATATCACACTCTATTTGTGCAAAGTTCTAAATTACATGTTACATTGTAGACAAGTTGTAAATTGTAAACTTGTAAATTGATAGTGATATGCAATACAAAGAACAAAACATACATTTACTGCGTCCTCATTAAATCTACCAATTGCAATTGATATTAATTATAAGTTATGTTAAATTGTAAGTTTCGTTTAATTGACAATTTTGCAAACTTGTAAATTTTTTTACAAATGAAACCAAATTTAAAATTGTAGTAGTAATTTGTTTTGTAAATGAAATCAAATTTTACATTGTAGTTGTAATTTGCACCTAATAGATCTTACATTGTAAAGTTGTAAATTTTGTAACATTTTAATTGTAAGTTATGTTAAAAGTTGTAGGTTGTGTTCGATTGACAATTTTTTCAAACATGTAACTTGTAAACTTTGTAAACATTGTAAATTTTGTAAACTTGTAATTTATTAAATTGCAAAATTGTACAATTTCGTAAGATTGTAAAACATTAATGATTGTTAAATATGTACTAATTGTAACTGAAAACAAAATTTAAACTATAACTGCAAATAATTAAAACATTTAACAGACCATCATGTTAAAAAAAAGTCCATATATATATATATATATCGATAATCATAAAGTACAAAATAATGAAGTCCACAAATAACACAGTCTACAAATCACTCATATGCCACTGATCAAGAGATCGACCATCATGGACACTACCGTCAACTGCACTATTCCCATGGCCTTCCTCATGCACATCTCAAAGAAAATTTCCCAAGTCTGAGAACTGCAGAAGTTAAAACCGTGAACTCTACAACTTAGTTACATACCACATATATCAATTGCATGTACAATGTGACAAAAAATAAATATATATGAAACACAGATCTATGAACTCACCTCCCTCAAGTCGAGTGTTAGGTTTGGGAGGCTGGGTATCTACCAAGACGAGCCTTCATTAGGACCCAGCTGATGGGAAGCAACCCACTCATCCATAAACATCACAACGACTTCAACGCCCTCATCTGCAGCTTCCTGTGTCTATGTATGTTTCCATGACATGAAAATATTTATATTAATGAATTGCAATTTGAACTTGAGAATTACAATTTGAACATGTAAATTATAATTTGAAGATAAATATGCAAACAATTCGAACATAAATAACTAGTACTTCATCGACTGGCGTGTCACGAGTAGGACTCGGGCGGGGCTATGTAGAATCTTGTGCAATTCCCTTGCCTCTATCCTGTACAATATGAACAAGATAAATGACAAAAGTTAGAAAAAACTAAAGTATTACATCTTCAACAATTGAATCATTTAGAAATTCAATTTTTGGATGACAGTTAACACATATCTCATCCATTTTGGCAAACAGAACTGCAACGGGACCTCGAACATATGCATCACTGCCAAAAAGGACCTCAATGAAACTAGGCTCTTGCATGGAGGTCTAACACAAAGCAAAGTATTAGTTAAAAAATGATTCATTTGAGGATAAATTACAATCAAGACAATCAAATGATGATAATAAAGATATACCTGTCCCATCGGTCGAGGCCTGCATCTATCATGCAATCGATAATATGCATCACGGGACATGATAGCATACTACAGTAGAGTGTCGTGATAAAAAATGCAGATAATATCATTGAGCACCCACTATAACTCTGGCTCTGTAGATGTAGTGGGTGCTCTGCGTCTCTCTTCCTACACAGCCATCATGGTACCATTTATTGTCATGCGTGTTGCCTCTACTAATGCACTCCAATCCTCAATCTCTAGCTGATATAAATCAGCTACATCATCTATCCTAAGCATGGTCCTGCTAGGGAAACCTACCAAAGACTCTGGCTCTGGTTGAGATCCAAGGTCTCTCCTAGCCCTAGGATGCGCATGACTACGACCCCACCAACATCATAGAAGCTCGAGAGTGTGCTAGTGCATTAGAGGAAATTTCAACTCAAAATGAGCCTCCTAAGGAAAATTAATAAAATAATAGTTAAAATAATAAAATAATATTTATTAATTTTGGAGGAAGAAAAGAAAAAACTACTTTTTGTTTGTATTTTCGACATATCTCCCTGTCTTTTTACTCAAATTTAGATCGGGAGAGCTCGTTGGATGTGAAATTAAATTCCACATCCAACAAGCAAAGATGATTTTAAGAACCCCCCCTAGATTTATATGTATAAAAATTTGGCGAATCTTTCATTTTATTATATAATGTTGTAAAATTTTGGCAAATCTTTCATTTTATTATATAATCTTGTAAAATCTTGGTGAATCTTTCATTTTATTATATAATGTTGTAAAATATTCGTGAATCTTTCATTTTATTATATAATGTTGTAAAAACTTGGAGAATATTTAAATTCATTATAAAAAATTGTAAAAACTGGTGAATCTTTCACTGATTTATAGAATATTGTCAAAATAAAAGAATAACAACATTAGTCAAATAACATGAATCACATCATCAACAACATAACACGTAGACTCACAAGTCACAACAGGAAGGTGCCAGTGAAACACAATTGCATTGACTAGATTCAGGGCAAGTGGGGACTCCACTTGTTATCTCGTCCCTTAATGGTCCAATGAACATGTGGGGACCTGAATCTTGACAAACTAATAAACTCATAGAATCATACATTATGCTCGATCTTGGCCTCCACTAGCCAATGATGGTCATGGAGGATAATACAATTATGCATTGTAATTATGCCAATTCATTATTGCATTAGATGAATGTTGGTCTTGTGCCAATAGGTATCCTACGATCAATGCATAGGAACCTATTCCATAGACCATTTTTCTCTTCGCTTAGATATGTAGAAATCGTTTATTTTTTTGAATAACGATAAGTATTTACAAAGAAAATATGCAGTCAACGTAAAAGAATTGAAAAACTGAAGAAAATTAATTCATGCAACTAAAAGTTAATAAAAGAATCTTTTCTCAAATCCTAAAACCAACCTTGATTCAAGCTACAACAAAGGGTTAAATCAAGCATCAAATGAGAACTAGAATCATTCAAATGAATTAACACAATATTTAACCAAAATACACACAAACTTCAAAAATCGACAAAATGCTTCAAACAAAAGCAATAAACAAACCATAAAAATTTGTCAAGATATTTGTGCTAAACACCAACATGGTTTCATGTACTTGAATGAGCCCATTCTTTCTTAGAGAAAGTGTTTTCAAATTAGTTATTTATCATTTAATGTCAGGAAACTATCTATGTGAAGAGATAGCTCCTTGGCCTAGCTTTCTCAAATTCCAGCATCATTTCCTATCAAATACAAGAAAGAGACAATGTAAGAGATAAATATCAAACCATCAATCTTAAAATAAGCTGCATGAAGGTAATGTAGCTCAAATCATCAATGTTACAACAAAAAAGTATAATGTAGAATCTATTTTTACCTAAAACATAACCTCAAATTCATATATTGAGTTGGGGTTACGTTTGAGTTCTGCTTTTAGCTTTTTATAGGAGCTACTTTTTGGATCCCACTTTGTATTGTTAGCTTTTAGCTTTTTATAGAAGCTACTTTTGGGATCCCACTTTGTATTGTTGTCATGGTACTGCATAGTCCTCTTGACCTACTTTTGGGATCATTTGTTGGACATTAATAAAATAATCTTATCTTATCATAATTCTTTTTGTTACCTTCATCATATGCTTAATGTGTTACTTTCATTATATGCTTAATGTACATATTGTGTGCCAGTCAGCTGTTAGATTACCACAAGGTTAGTTAAGCACACAAAGTCTACACCACCAGTTTTAGATTGGTTACCATCATCAAAATGGGGGCAAGTGCCCAAACGTTTCCCAAGGATTTATTTCCAAGGAAAAAAACACCAATGTTCCACCAAGTTTCTGGGATGTGCAAATTTGGGAGCAATGGAACACATCCAAGGGGACATGTGGAATCACCCCACAAAATCTATGGAACATTAAAGTCTCCAACATAGGAGGCCGGCCCAAATACTAAAAAGATTTAAAATATGAGAATTGAAACGAACTAACCATTAAAACTATTACATAAAAACAATTTAAGCTTATCCAATTGGCAAAAGCACACCCAACTGCTAATATCCAACACACAATAGCAAGAGAACAAGTCTAGAAGTACCTTGTTCTGAGCATTTTCTTCCAGCAGTGCAAGACCCTGTTCTGAGTATTTTCTCCCAGTTGCAACATCACAACCAACAACCACGTAATAGTAAATGTTTGAGGTATTTATTGTCTGGCAGTAGAAAATAATTAAGTATTTACTATTCATTGTACCCACAATATCCAACAAGGGACTATGGAAAATACTTGAGGTATTAAGTTTTAACTTTTAACTATGGCCACAACAATAAATATCCAGCAGCAAGGTTTCTATGATTCCAATAGTCCACAGCATCCAGCAGCAAGAATTATGTTTCACAGCATCCGGGAGTCATAGGTTGAAGGTCTCAACTCTCCCTCACATGGTCTCCCTCACACTGCCATGCCCACATAGCCTCACTACTCACACAAGTTAAAAGACAGTGCACAGAACTCACAATCCCACTAAATGACTTCATTTGTGCACCATGCTTTGCATTAGCAACAACAACACTATTAATCTTCTTCCAACTTTTATTAGCTTCTACTAATTTAACTTGACCACCAATTCGGCTTCTTCATGCATCAATCTGAGTTAAATGCTATATAACATATAGGCATCTACCAATTGATTGGATTTTTAAATCAAGTATTGCCGCTCTTGTTGTTAAGAGCTTCCAACAATTAAGGGGGTAGAATTTTTTATTCATTGAGGCTTTAAATATGTCCCAAGTCACAGCCTGCATGGAGCCAATATTTATCTTGCACTCACATAAATCCTCCCATCATAGCAAAGCTTTCCTAGGCATGCATAGTTTTTCAAATACAACTTTGTCATCATCTGTAAATTGTTGCACTTTGAAGAAGGAGGATCTAACTTCCTTGGGTAATTATCAAGTCCAAGGCCTCCACCTCACTGGTCCTAGAGTGAAATTTTCACTTTGGGTTTCACTTTGAAAGAGGAACCTAGATTTAGCATCGAGCCTCCTTGAGAAGTAATTCATTTCTTGCCTAGATTGCTA